>JAPKLW010000338.1:506892-599283 GCA_026898455.1 Plectranthus barbatus | reverse complement strand
TTGTGAATGATGAAAGTAAACGATCGGGTCTCAAAAGGATTTGCTGATACTAGTGCACTTAGATGACAGTAGGTTGAGTGTGTTTACATTCCTGACTGATCATCGTAACTTGGAAGCCGGCCAACTTCCAGTTACAACATTGAAACAGATATAATAACATGTAAATAACACGCGTGTGAAAATAAAAAATGTTTTGGATAGCGTGGACCTTTTCAATAAAACCCCACGTTTATCTGTGTGAGTTGCATAGCAATGTTTCATATATATAATTGTATGTTCTCGGGCATGTTTCTCATTGGGTACGAAAGTACTCAGCCCCTCGCGTTATTTCTAAAACGTGCAGGTTAAGCAGCAAGGATGGAAGTTGCGGGGTGTAAGCTGATGAAGTAAAGATGTTTTGAAAAGTTAAACAGATCCTGTGACATGTATCTCCATATACATGTCACCATCACGCTATACACACACTGCTGCACCACACTCTGAATTTTCCCTTCCCTTTTTAATACTTATAATCTGTAAACTTTGTTACGAATCTGACTCGAAGTACTATTTCTTTTCGTTATTTATCTTTTATTTAAATTTATCTTCCGCTTAAACTTCTTGAAATGTGTTGTTAAAACCTGAAACATCAATGTAATGTGGCCCCAAATTGGGAAGGTCAGTTGGGGGCGTTACATTATCAATTGATTTCACATAATTAATAGATATCACACCATTTGAGATCAAGTGTATAACGGTATTATGTCGACGACGTATATGTCTCGACTTACCGTTGTACATATTATCCTGTGCACGACCAATAGCTGCTTGGCTATCACAATGAATCATCACTGACGGCACAGACTTGTTCCAACACGGAACATCCTCTAGAAAGTGTCGAAGTCACTCCGCTTCTTCACCTGCTTTATCTAGAGCAATAAACTCTGATTCCATCGAGGAACGAGCTATACAAGTTTGCTTCTTGGACTTCCACGACACTGCCCCCCCCACCGATCGTA
Organism: Plectranthus barbatus; assembly: GCA_026898455.1. NCBI lineage: Eukaryota > Viridiplantae > Streptophyta > Magnoliopsida > Lamiales > Lamiaceae > Plectranthus > Plectranthus barbatus. The sequence goes on along the minus strand of JAPKLW010000338.1, from coordinate 598,285 downwards.
AACACGTATCCACTTGTGGAGTGGGAGTCATTTGAATCAGAGATCCAATTTGCATCACTGTACCCTTCAAGTACAGGTGGAAAACTTGTATATTGCAAACCCAAGTTAAGAGTGCATTTCAAGTATCTCAAAACTCTCACAAGAGCCTTCCAGTGATCACTATTGGGATTGCTCGTGTATCGACTCAATTTGTTCACCGCATATGCAAGATCCGGTCTAGTACAGTTAGTCAGATACATTAGACTACCGATGACCCTTGCGTATTCCTCTTGACCAACAGGGTCACCTTTGTGTTTTAACAAAGTGAACATTGAGCTCTAACGGTGTTTTGGCTAGTGAACTATCATTGGCATTGAATTTCCTTAGCACTTTCCCAACATAATGAGACTGTGATAGGACAATTCCATTAGGTTGTCTTATGACTTTGATTCCATGAATCACATCAGCCACACCCATATCTTTCATGTCGAAGTTCTTTTCCAACATTCGTTTGGTATCAACAATCACTTGTTGATTCCTACCCATGATCAACATGTCGTCTACATAAAGGTAGACAATCACAAAATTGTCAAACGTGCCTTTGTAGTACACACATTTGTCACATTCATTATACTTGAATCCATTTGATAACATCGCATTGTCAAATCGAACATGTCACTGCTTGGGCGCTTGTTTAAGACCGTATAAAGATCTAACCAATTTGCACACCTTTCTCTCATGTCCGGGTACTACAAATCCTTCGGGTTGATCCATATAGATTTTTTCTTCTAGCTCTCCATTTAAGAAGGCTGTCTTCACATCCATTTGGTGTATTTCGAGATTGTGCAAAGCAGCAATCGCTATAAGCACCCTAATGGACGTGATCCTAGTCACAGGTGAATAGGTATCGAAGAAATCATCTCCCTCCCTTTGTTTAAAGCCTTTCGCCACAAGGTGAGCTTTATACTTATCAACCGAACCATCGGCTTTATACTTTCTTTTAAGGATCTACTTGCATCCTAAGGGCTTACAACCTTTTGGGAGATCGGCCAAAATCCAAGTATGATTTTGCATAATCGACTCAATCTCACTATTAATGGCTTCCTGTCATAGTGAGGCATCGGGTCTAGCTAAGACATCTTTAATGGTTCGAGGCTCATCATCTAACATATAGGTGATGAAGTCCGGACCAAAACTTTTAGCCACTCTAGCCCTCTGACTACGTCTCAGTTCTTCCTCTATAGGAGTAGAACTAGTAGCCTCTTCATATGTCTTTTTTCTAGACATAGTCGGTACATCTTGCTTAACTTTACAAGGAAAGATGTGCTCAAAGAATATAGCATTCCTTGACTCTATAGTGGTGCCTTCGGTCACATTCGGATTATCCGACTTGTGCACCAAAAATCGATAGACAGCACTATTCAAAGCATACCCTATAAAGATGCAATCGATCGTTTTAGGTCCAATTGCAACTTGTTTGGGTAAAGGTACTTTGACCTTTGCTAAACAACCCCACACCTTTAGATACTTGTAGGAAGGTTTTCGTCCTTTCCACAACTCATAAGGTGTCTCCTCTTTCCCTTTAAAGAGGTATCTTGTTTGAATCATCTTGATCCGACTACACAATTGATTTTCAGCCTCTTCTTTATAATAATTTTATAAAAGCATCAACCGTTTCATCTTTACTTTTCAACAAGTAGAGATAACAACATTTGGTGCAACCATAAGAGTAATAAAACACTCTTTCCCACCTCTAGTTTGCACCATTTCGAAATCACACAAATTCGTGTGTATCAACTCTAGAGGTTTAGTGCTCATCTCGACTGAATTAAACGGCGTTCTTGCCTCAACACAAACTTCACATTTAGTTTGTTTATAATTCAGCCACTTTTAATAAATTACTAAACTCTCTATTGCATTAAGATTTACACGTCACAATCTTACATGCCACAAAGAAGAGCACTCAATCAAATAAGAAGAAATAAATTCAACTTTATTGATATTCTTTCCGGCTAGGCGCCGTGCCATTACATTCAAACTTGAGATAACCTCTATCTAGGCACACAAGTCATCATCCCAATCACTATCGAGTTCAACATTGTTGGCATCCATCTTTGCTTTGCATTTATACTTAGGCTTTTTGCATTGATTCGCCACATGCCCAATTTTGCCACAATTGTAGCAAACACCTTTGAACTTTAGGTTCTTGAATCACAATCCCCTTGTTCAATGAGTCGGGTCTTTTCCTTTTATTTGATGGACCAACACGTTCCATCAAACTAGCATTGGCATCCATAGCACTCGGCTTATGATCCACCATTCAATTGGCTTTAGCATCCTATTCAATCAAGAATTTAGGATTACCATTCTTATTGTCCTCTTCAATTTGAAGTTTGACAATAACACCCTCAAGAGTCAAACATATGCTTAATGCAAAAGTTAGCTCTTGAAATCTTACAACGAAGGATTCAATCATCACCACAATGGTGAACTCATCCGGTAAGACCATCCCTTCGACATAAACACAATGCATAATGCACTTGTTTCATGACCGACCGAGAGTCTACCATTTTGTACTCAAGGTACATGGCCACGACATACATTTTCGTACCAACATTTTCTTTTTCCTCCCTTTCATAGTGTTTGGAGTTACATTACAATAGATCATTCACTATGAATCTACCAAACTATAAAAATTAAAATTTTGACAACATGGAGGAAAATAAAAACAAAAATAATTACAACTTCTCTTCCTCCAATATCCACCTTCTCCATTCATCATTTTGAACTTTGGGGAGATGATGGACTCATCTAGGGGTGTGCAACGAGTCGGGTCGGGTCAAAACCGACCCGAAATCTAAGACCCGACCATGACCCAAAACCCGATCCTACCCACCCGAAACCCGCCCGACTCCCCCTCTCACCCGACCCATCACCCGACCCGAAATTCGGTCGGGTGGGTCGGGTTTGACCCAATTTTTGTGGAAAATAATATGGTGGCTGCTGCGTGCAATGGTTGGTGATGCAGGAGCGGCTCAAAACAGTAGGCGAGCCCCTATGCACGGCACGGTGGGTGGCTTGGCAGGGGCGAGCCGGCGAGGGCGCGGTGGGTGGCTGGGCAGGGGGGAAACCAGTGAGGCTGCTACAAGACCGTGAGCTGCGTGCGAACCTTTGCGAATGGGAGAACCGTGTACGCAGCAGCAGCGAGCGAACGGGAGAATCGTGTTCCCTGGGGCGAGGGCGGCTGGGCATGGGAGGCGCCTGGCGAGTGCGGCACCGGAGCGGCTGGAGAGGGGGACGGCAGTGGCTGTGGGTTTGGAATTGTCGACTGAGAGAGAGAAATGGAGAGAGGCGGCTGAAAGTGGGAAATTTTTAAATTAGGGTAGGATTATTTATTATATTATTATTATTTATATATATTATTAATTTATTTAAATTTAAATTTCGGTCGGGTCGGGTGACACCCGAACCCGAAATCCTCCACCCGCCACCCGACCCGAAACTTGTCGGGTGAAAAAAATCTGACCCGACACCCGACCCGCATTGCTTTCACCCAACCCGATCCGACCCAAAATGCATCGGTTCGGGTCAGTTTTTTGGGTCGGATCGGGTCTTGCACACCCTTAGACTCATCATTCCACAAGTTCCCACAATTGCACGATTGCAAGAGACATTGGAAGAATACACACAAGCCCCAAATTCAATCTTGAAAATGAGTGGAGCACTTGTTGCCCCTTCAAATCCACAACATTGACATCATCCTACACAAGGAACATGTCAAAATTAAATATTTTTCCACAAATATACAAAGAGTAATAATCAATGTTAGATTAAATATCAAAACAATCATTCGATTGTTGTAGGGTTCAATCATTCGGCTTGGGCATTTGGAGAGAGCTTAGGACCATGTTGGAGTTGCTTTCTCCACCACCATTGAGAGTGTGATCAGCCATCCTTGATCTTGAGAAGTAGTAAAATTTGTCTTGCGATTGTTGGTTCCAAGATCTGTAAAGAAGAACTGAAAACACTGCAATTAGTTATGTCTATTACAGCAAGTTTATACAACTATATCTGCAAGTATTGCTAGTACGAGAACAATTGAAATACAATGAAATTAAATAAATAAAAGAAAATAAAACGGGATAAATCCCAGCCGAGTCGAGGAAGCCCTCTTCCTGCAAGAAAAATTTGCCGACGTAGTGCTCGTCTAATGGTGGTTTGTCCCCAAAGGTAAAACGGTTTTGTCCTTTACGAGGCAGCACCGCAAATCGCAAAGGCTCTGGGGAACTGAATGAGAGGCGAAACTGAGTTGCAGATTAACAACAAAAAAGATGCAGCAATATGAGGGAAAAGTTGCAGTATCTCTGACTACGTGAGTTGTCTAATGTTTGGGGAACCGGGAGCAAGAGACAACACAATGCATGTCTATTTATAGGCGAGTTCCACTAGGGGGAGCATGTCTCTCCATCAATGTTGGAGACGTTACGGTTTTGTAACCGACGAGCCATTCAAGGCTCTTCATGGTGAGGTGTTAAATGTGGTGTAACTTCCACATTCAAATGATGCAACACGTCGTTGCACTTCTTTGTGTAATTCAACATGTGCAAAATGTGCACATTCAATTGCAACACATGAAATGTGGTGTAACTCCCACATTCAAATTGCAACACATGTTTACACACCTCAAAATATAGATTAATTACTTTAATCTATCATTGTGGGACACTTCACTTATTACATCTCACTTGTGTAATAACCCACCAACCGTATCACTTCGTGGACTCATTTCTCACTCACCGGAATTCGGATTTGAGAAAACAAATATACCACGATCATCTACTCTTCGTGTAGATTATGTTGGTAATATTTAATTACGACGAAGTCACATCGGGAATTTACCATAAAGTACCCGAATTACCAACAAGCCAAACCTCTCCCAGTACTGTGTGGTTCAGGAACGAACCGGAGAAAGCTGGTGGGCATGTAGTGACCTGATGTCTGAGCAGGGAGTGAACGCTGGTGTATAGTAGCACGGACAATAAGTGGCTCCCCTAAGATTTTTATTAGATGAGCGGAGGGTGACATGAATGAATCGGGCTCACACTAGAACGAGAGAGATTCTAAAGTTATACATGAATGAGACTGTATATATAGCTAAGAAGAGGACATTACAACTGTCATTCCTAACCAACCCCAAAAAGGGCGGGCAGTTGCGAGATTCCCGGCAACCCCACAAGAAATCCTAGGGTTAGGTAGGGTTTATTCATGCCCTTCTCATTTATTGTATCGATTTCTCTCTCTAAAAATTATGCCGAAGCTCTATCGAAATAAACACTGATATTTTGCTGCTTCGTGGCTTTTTTATGAGTTTGCTAGCATTTATCTTGTTGTCATCGTTATTGTCATTTATATTGTACTCGCATCGCTTATTATTGTGTTTTCGTCTCTACTCAATATATCTTGTCGTTACTCGTTGTTTTTAGTAACGGTTCCAAGAGCTGTTTTATTTTCATAATTAAACCCCAACATAAGATATCAAACAATAAAAAGCAATGACGAAAATAATCTAATTATAATAATTGTCTTGTGTAAAATATTACTACAGAGTATCCTCAATAGTATTAAAATCATATCTAACAATCAATCTAATCAATTAGATCCAATGGTTAAAGTTTTTTATCTCAATATCTATGTGTGTGTGATCCAATCCTAATACTAAAAAAATTGTGCTAAATAAAAAAAAAATCAGTCATTAAATTGATAATAATTTGTGCTAAACAAAAAAAAAATCATTCATTAAATTGATAGTAACAATAATTGAGATAAAAACATTGATTCTCAATTTAATATTGTAGTTCAATTGAAAAACAAAAAGAGTTTAATTTGTATCGAAGAATATTTTTATTTTGTAAAATTAATTTGGTTGCTATAGAAAGAAAAACTAATCCAGAAAAAATAGTACTATAAAAAGAAAAACATGCATGGACCTTGAATCGAATTGACAAGTGGGCAAATGGTAAGAGTAAATTCACGATCAATTTTCACAAGGTTTAAATTTAGTTTTCTAGATACATTCTAAGTAGCATATTTTATTTTCCAAATTTAGCATATTTAAGAAATGAATAAATTCATGACAACCATTCCTTCCATCAAAGTCCGAACTGCCTATCATCAAACTGGATCCTATTTTTATTCTGTTGGATGGCATCCATCCACATTCAATTCACTATATATTCATTCCTCATCATTCAATGGAACTTCACAATCCCATCATTAATTAATGAATTCATTTCTTTTCCTCTCTGTTTCATTCCAACAAACACTCCCATCTCACTGAAATCTAACATTTACTCTCTCATTCAATGATGATGAAGTTTTCCAACGCAATTCTAATACTGTCTTTCCTCGTCTGTCTGAACGTCGAAGTAACACAATGTACGGCCAGAAACATGAAGCTTCTCGAGTTTCAGGCAAAGATACCGCAGAAGTCGTCGCAGTCGGCACCATCCTCCGACACGCCAAAGGTGAGAAATAATAATAAAAAATAAAATCCATTTTATTCGATATTATAATATATTGGCCTTAATTCATAGCATGTTTGAAAAATGGTGGCAGAGAACCGGCAGAGTGTTTTACCCCATTGGGTACGGGGCGGACCCCACCGGAGAGAATGATAGCTCCGCCGCGATACTGGCGGCGGTGGATGACGCCGTGAAACTGAAAAAAGGGGAGAACTTGATCCCGGGAATCAGTGATCTGGGCGGCCCAGTCATTGATTTGCAGGGTGAGAGTTTCGTAATTGCCAATCCTCTCAGATTCCCACCAAACATTGGCAATATTGTGGTACGTATTAAATTCATCACAATACTTTTAATGAAATTCAATAAAAGATTTTACATTTTAACCATATAATATATATATATATATAAAAGATTTCAATTGAATTCCAAACATTATGATTTTCTTCAAAGATTTTTCTTTTTTAATCAAGCAAGTGCTCATCCGATATGCATGCATGTGAAGAACGAAACAAGTGTTTAGTGATTGAAAATTTACTTCAATTCTAATATAATTATATCCTTTAGTGATTCACATTGTTGTAAAACTTGTGTGGTACTAGTCTAGTTCTTGGTAAATTAATTTCTTATTTTATATTTAAATTAATATATAAACATTTGTAAATGAAACTAAATAAATTTCAATTATTCTTTTTAAAAAATGTCTAGCTCACTTAATTTGCTATCTATATTCGTACCTAAATGTCGATTACTCGTCAGCTATTTAGATTGGCATTTTTGGTACTGATTAAGTAGATTTTAGTTCGACTAAGAAATGTCTAGCGCCTAGACCGATTTTTACAAGAAACATGATTCACAACGTGGTAGCATGAACTCATATTTGGATTTGATGTGGTGAATTATGTGAGCAGATGAAAGGAGGCACGTTGCGAGCATCGGAGAACTTCCCCGAAGATAGGCATCTAATCGAGCTATGGGCGCCGGATTCGAAGAAATCCGGCCTATCCCCCTCCGATGATGACCCGAACAAGGGCATGAAATACGAGGATATTACATTCACCGGCCTCCTCCTCGACTCCAGCTTCCGAGGTGGCGGCTTCATGGTGATCGACGCCGCCCGAATCCGCATCACCGACTGCTACCTTCTCCACTTCGCAACCCAAGGGATCATTGTCGAGAGAGGCCACGAGACCTTCGTCTCCAGCACTTTCCTTGGCCAGCACCCCACCGTCGGAGGAGACAAGGAGGAGAGGGAATTCTCCGGCACCGCCATCGACATTGCCAGCACCGACAACTCCATATCCGATGTCACCATCTTCTCTTCAGCTATAGGGATCGTGCTGAGGGGGAGGGCGAACATAATTGCCAACGTCCACTGCTACAACAAGGCCTCCTCTTTCGGCGGCGTTGGGATTCTGGTGAAGTCGGCGCAGAACAGAATCATCAACGCGTACTTGGATTTCAACAGCATCGTCATCGAGGATCCCGAGCAGATCACCATCATGGACGGCTTCTTCCTCGGAGATGGCAACGTTGTGTTGAAGCCGGTTCAGGGCAAGGTTTCTGGTCTGAACATCATCAGCAATGTGTTCTCGGCCAACGGCAAGACCATGGTGCCGACGGTGAGCCTTGAAGGGAACTTCACGAGCGTCGATCAGGTGGCGGTGAAGGACAACGTGGCGAGTGGGATGAGCTTGAAGGCGACCAAGGCCAACTTGAACGTGCATGGTAATGGAACCAAGTGGGTGGCTGATTTCTCTAACATGCTGCTGTTTCCTGACATGATCAATCACCTGCAATACTCCCTTTATGTGAAAGGAGCGAAAGCCTCTGAGCTTCCGGCAATCGCCGCCACCAGCGTGGCGAATAATGTGGTGGTGATTGAGAGCCAGCATGCCGTGAACGGCGTCGTTTCGGTCTCTGTGGATCAGCACAACATGCCTGGAGAGGGGTATTTGTAGCTGATGTGAGAGGTTGATGAAGATATATTTTCTCCCTATTTCTGATTCTTTCTTTTTTATTTTGATGCTAAAAGAATAAGAAGCTTTTTTGCCTAAAGCATGTAATAAATTAATAATGATCTCTCTCTCTCTCTCTATAGAGAGAGAGAGTAGCTATGTGGCTTCTTGCAACCTTAGCTGCTGCATTGTCTGTTTGTGTGACAAATTAATCAACTATGTTTTGCCTTCACTCAAAGCAATAAAAAGAAATGCTCCTATTCAACTCTTTTTATCTCTATGTGGGCTAAAACAAAGACAGGGAGAGATGGTGGATAATCAACTAAGCATGCATTTATGATCATCTATCTAGCTAGCTACCCCACAAATTTAAATCATATAACTGTATCTTTTGCATTCACCAATGCAATGCACCATGTTTTCTCTCTCTCTCCACTCAACTCTCTCTCTTTCCTCCCCATCACCAAGTCCAGCTGTGGATCTGCAGCCTCCCAAATGGGCTCTAGACTTCAATGTGGTGGTGATCATAGCAGCTGTGGTGTGTGCAGTTTTGTGTGCACTAGGCCTTAACTCCACGCTCCAATGCATTCTTCAGTGCACGTATCGGACTCTCACCGAGCCCGTCGCGTGGGTGGCAGCCCGGAGATCAAACTCCGGGCTTAGAAAGAAGGATGTGGTGTCACTGCCCACTTCTGTTTATTCATGCTCAAGCTCGAGCTCGAGCTCGTCTTCGACTTTAGGTTGTGCTATTTGCTTGCTGGATTTCTGTGATGGAGACAACATTCGACTTCTTCCAAGATGCAATCATGGATTTCATGTTGCTTGCGTTGATAAGTGGCTGCTGTCTCATTCCTCCTGCCCTACTTGTAGAATTCATCTTAAGCCTCGTTTCCCAAACTCCAATTTGAACTTGTCCCAAACTAGCTTATGAGTTTATTAGGATTTGTATAATTTTTTTTTATAAATTGAGTTATGATATTAAATTACGATGAAGAGAGTTTGATTTTAAAACTCACAGTTTTGTACAATTATGACTTGTTAAGTTGTTTTTATTCTTCATTTTGCTGCAGAAATTAAGTATAGTCTCTAAAATAAGGCAATCAATCCTCCCTTCCATGAGGGAATTCAGAAAGGCAAAGCACACTTTTATTGAATTAATAAAGCATTACTTCGCTACAATTAATTGATCACATATTTAAATTATATTGAGATAAGGTGTTCCCGTTTAATCAGTATATCCCAATTTTTAGTAATATATTATCCTATGAAATATTAAATAATATAAAAAAATTAGTTCTAGCATTTATATTTTTATGAAAATAGGTAACTCTTGTAAAACAAAAGAAAAATAACACAATTTTGATAATAGTGAAATTATTACTCCCTTTACAGAAAAGAAAGAAAGAAAAAAGAAATATAAATCAAAGATATTAAAATGATATGAATAAAATATAAATAAATTTTGGCTTAAATTCCATGCACGACTGGAAAATCAACATGTGCTCAAATATAGTCTGGTTCAATCATTTGGGGCGGGTGCAGGACTTCAAGTTCGTAGGGATTGAACTTTACTATGTCAATATCATACCTAAAAAATAAAAAAATTAATAAATAACTAAACATAATTAATATAAAAAAAATTACAATAATATATTTTTATATTAACTGTATTTAATGTATGAGTTTTGATATTTTTATATTAACTGTAAAGTATGATAAATAAGTTATTGGTATCAATCTTTCATTAGCTTGAGTTTTTTTTTTAAGCAAATGAACTTTAAACCTTTCTATTGTTTTTCTCTAATTTTTAAATCCCTTTTTTGTAAGTGTATTATGATTATCCCATATTTGTGGTCATTTTGAGCAAAAAAAATAATACCATAAATAATATACAACATTTTTAAATAAACTAGTCAATCTAATTTATTGAACTAATAATCTTGAAACAACATATGAATCCTAGTAAAATCAGTTATTCCCTTATTTACACTAATATCATGATAACCATCAATTGCTTATTCCTAAATAGCGACCAATTTTTTTTTCAACTCAAGCAATCAATAATTGCAACACAAATTATAATATAAGTACAAAATAATCAAAATTAAAATTTATCATTAAACAAATTAATAATAGAAATTTAAAATTTCAATAATAATTATGATTTGTAATTACCTTCACATTAACATGTTGAGTATTAGTATAGATATTAAAAAGGAAATTAACTTTAATTAAAAAGCTTTTTTTCTTCTTATTGACTCAATTCAGAGTTTTTTTCGTCATTGTAGAACAATGGCAAACTGCCGTAGCCAAACTTTTTTTTTTTATTTTTTTATTTTATAACTTGTGCAGCATGATGTAACTTGTATATTTTTTTAAAAATGAGATAGGGCCATTACTTACCCACAATTATAGTTCTTTTGAGATTGGGTCATGACTTTAATTTTTAAACCTTAAATCCATTTCACTGTGGGGTCTGTTAACATAACTTTACAATATATTTATCTTAATTTTCATTTTAACATATATATTTGTATACCTAAAAAATATGTTTTCAACCTTCGCGGGGTCGGGACCCCCAAGCCCAGGGGTAGCTCCGCCCTGCATTTGGGTCATTTTTCACAAGAGGGAATAATTTTAAATAGCAAAAGTTATAAAACACATTCACCTAATAGCAACCCTTATGAAAAACTTCACAAAATAGCAAAAGTGTACTTTCTCTGTCAACAATGTCTCAATCATCCAATCATTTTTATCGTTTTGTGCGAAAATTACAACTGTTTGTTTATTTTATTATTATCCATTTAGGGTTTCACTAAAATATTAATAAACATAGTGCGTCGGACTTCGCCTTTGAAAATGGGATGGAACTGGGTTCGAATTGGGCTGGAATTAATTAAATTCGGATGGAAGTCGGCCATTATAGCTGGAATTCGGCTGTGAAATTCCGTATGGAATTCGTCTGGAAATTCATATGGAATTCGTATGTAATTCGTATGGAATTCGGACTAAATCAGATGGAACTCGCTTAAATGAGATGGAATTGAACAAAAATCGGTTGGAAGTCCATTTTAAATACATTTTCGTGTGCGATCTTTTGAAATTTAGGGTTTAGGCTACATGTTGCGATTCTCAAATAATGTAAATCATGTAAAATTTGTTCTTATTTAAAATTGAAAAGCTAAGCACATAAAATATAAATTATGGGAATCACAAGCACTTTGAACGGAATTTCATGTCCTCAAATTTAAGACAAGTAAATCGAACATATTACAATACATGAGGCAATTTAATTCCTAAAAACCAAACAAATTAATTAAGCGGTACTCTTTCTGGACAGCCACGTTTCGTGTGACTTGCAGATCCACATATACTGCATTTCTTTGGAGCTCGTCGTCTAGAAGTTGATGTTTGTCCTGCCTCTGCTCCTGAAGGACGACGACTATTTCTGGGTCGACCGGCTTGCCGATTCACAATCGGCGGCAAAACAACACAAGCTTGTGCTTCTGGTGATACAATCCACTCATCTTTGGGAGGCAGTGGGTGTATGACCCCTCCATATATTTCTTGCCAATTCGATGTCTTGTAGTATGACCAAACGTAGTCATATACACTCGTACCCTTGAAGCTGTGTCAACAACAACGATTAAGTAGTGAACATTATAATTAAAGAATGATGTATTTATATATTTACTAACCGAATTGCAGCAATAGCATGCGAGCATGGAATAAGATCCAACTGAAATTCACGACAGTCGCACAAGTTGTCTTGGAGATCAACCATCCACGTTGCATCTTTGAGGCTGACTTTAAATTGATCATCACTAATAGCCACAACAGAGTATTTGTGTGAGAGCTCCACCATTGGAGTCATTTTGGCCACGCATTCCTCAGTCAACTCTTCGGTTCTTGCAAACGCCTTAGCACGCCTTTCGTCAAACCATTTTTCTACAATGTGCCTATATAGCTCGACAACGGAACAGATTGGCAGACGTCTAGCATCTAACAGTCGGGAGTTGAATACTTCGGCTGCATTCGATGTCATGAAGCTAAATCGGCGAACTGGGCATTTTGACCTTGCCCACTTTGCCGGTCCGAGCATCATGAGTTTCTCGTAAGCTGCCGGGCAATATTGTGCAATCTGGTCAATTGCTTTCTGATAGATTATAGGACGGTAAGCATAGGCTGCCTTATGGTATAACCTCACAATTGGAGCAGTGAAGGTTGTCAACTTGCTCTGGATATGGTAACAACACAAAGCGTGTGTTGCCTCTGGATAAACCGTACTTACTGCGTTTGCTATGCTGATGTGTTGATCTGAAACAATCAGCAAATGCTCATCAGAATTAAAAGCCATCCGGATCCGGGACATAAACCAAGTCCAGCTCTCATCATTCTCGATCGGTGCAAATCCAATTGCCAGAGGAAATATCTGCTCGTTGCCGTCTTTGGTTACAGCAACCAATAGCACACCTTTATTTCTGCCCTTGAGGTGTGTGGCATCAACGACAATCACTTGCCGTAATAAAGTTGAGAATGCTGCACGCGACACACCCAAACAAACAAAAAACTGTCGTAGTCGTCCATCTTCGCCGATATTAAGATCGGTAATGGTGCCGGGATTGTGCTGTTCGAGAACATAAAAATATTTCGGCAGCAAGTTGAAAGAATCCTCTAAGCCACCATATATCATAGCTATGGCTCCATTTCGAGCTCGTAGGGCATTGCTGTAGCTCACCTTAATGCCGAAATTATGTTGCAGCTCCGCCATTATATCTCGCGGTTTCATGATCGATCCTTGTCGGCGCATTCTCCGGGCAAAATATGCAGAGATAGCCTTCGAGCGTATAGTTCTGCTTCGGATGTTGTCCATACTTGTAACACAAGTATGACTCGAGCAGAATTTGTATACAATCCAACATCCATCTGAATTAGCAGCTCGAATCATGAACGAACAGTTATCACTGCGGCTGCAACTATATTCCACCCGAGTTTTGGTAGATCGCGACACTTTAAACTCAACTTGATGCTCCATGTGCCAAAGTCCGACAGCCACATACAAGTCTTCTTTAGACCAAAACAATGATCCTTTTTGCAATTCCTCGTCCAATACTGCTTGAACATCTCGTGATATAGGTACGTCAGATGTATCTACTGGAATTATCGGCAATAACCAGTTGTTCATTTGTTGACTTAGGACATCAACTGTTTCAGCCGGTAAAGGCTGAGTCGGGACCAGGCTTGATACAATGGCACCTATACCACCTTGTTCTCGGACCCAAGCTGTGAAATCTTCAATTGTACAATTGAATAACGAAGCATTGTAATTGTGGCGTTCATCACCCTCAGATGATTCCGTATCGAATTCAGCTTCGTCATCGTCATCTGAATGGACAACTACATTCGGATTTTGTGTGTTGGCACCGTCTTCATGATCATCACCATCATCACCACCATCATGGTTGCCATCATCATCACTATCACTTTCAGGTACAGTGTAGTTTAAATCGGGGACTGGAGAACTTCGACTTCCACTGCTTCCTTCTCCAAACATCATGGTTGTAGAAAAATGATGTAGTTCTTCTGGTGTTGGACTATAAGGGTTGTGCGGTTGTGGGCTCAATGAAGCCATGTATGGCCTGTACGGAGATGGTTGTCGACGAGAGCTTCCAGCAGCTTCATTTGATTGCATGTTTATCACTAGTGTGTACTGGTATCTCTAGATGAGGGCTGTTCTCTTCCAAATCTTCAATCAATGACCCTTCACCTAGTTTAAGGGCATGCGTAGATATCGGAGCCACATAACTCACACCCATGTTGTCAACTCCTTGTGCAGATCGCCAATAATCGGTACTCATCTCAGAACGCGAAGGAGGCAGGGCGGTTGACACAATGAGCTGCAAATTTTAAAAATATATTAGATAATATAATCAGTTTCCCGTTGAAAACAAATAAAACACTGAAATTTCATTTTATTACCGGTTGGGAGAAGAAGGCTACCCAGTTTTTTACACTGGATCTTCTGAACCGCCACTTCAGCATACGTGGCTCAGCATTGGCTTTAACTAACCGGGCACATGCCTGCCCCAACTCAGGAATGACCTCATAGGCCCAAACCTAACAACATATAAAAAAATTAAACTATTTTCAACAAACATTTATCACAAAGATGAAGATAAAAGATCGTGACAATTTCATACCTGTAGTACCCAAAAGGGACCTGGAAGATGAAGGGCTTTTTTCTCAAGTTGAATCCGAGTAGTGGGTATATGCGTTTTGTAATAGAGCAGTGCTTTGTATGCATATGTACCCCATGGAAATCGGTTCCAATCATTTTGATCCTCACTTAAAACATACAACCACTTTTCTATTTTTCTTTTTTCAGTATACCCTAGTCCAAAAAACCAAAATGCTAATATATTGGCAACCCTAAGGTACAATAAACTATGAGTACTATCAATCTTTTTGTATTGAAACCTATCCAAAAGTTCTTTACCACTTAGGATTTGACCACCGCAAAAGACTTTAAATACAGTACTAGATTCTAAATCATGGCGTGCAGTAGGATCAAAAGTGGCTTCTCCAAAATTCAAACCAGAAATAAGGGCGAATTCACTCTGTGAAAACATGATATCCTGCCCACTCACTCTAAACCGTAACAACTCTAGATTATTTGACTGAGTCTCATGACTAAATAATTCAATTAATGATAAAGACGAACTAAGTCCATTGTCCGACCAATCCAACCAATGTCCAAAAACCCCGTCCCGAAACTCATTAACCAAACCCTCTTGTCCTATATCAGACAAAGTTTTCTTAATGATTTCTAGGACCTTACATTTATAATATAAATTAGTCTTAGGTTTACTTCCATGGACTTCATATCGAATATATTCAAACGGCTGCATATCAAAACCAAAAAAAAAAAAAAAATTAAACCGCAATCACATGCACGGTTCTAACATCAAATCAACAAAACTCAATAGATAACTAATATAAAACAGTGGATAAAACAGGACAAATTCAATAACAATTCATTCACAACTATGCATTATATAACTAACATAAACAAATCAATTCAATACAAAAACTAATAGATATCACATAATCAAATCAAAAACCATAAACATATCGGTTTTCTTAATATAAAACAGTGAATAAAATCTGAAAAAATGAAAAAACAAACATGCATACCCGTGAAGTCGACATTTTCGCCGGTGGTGGGTGTGCGGTCGCCGGAAATAATATTGGAGGGGGACGAAGGGTGGTGGTTTGAACAGTCGTGCGATTGAATTCCAGATGCAGCCGTCTATTGTCGAGTAATTCACGCCCAATTTTTAGGTTAGAATGAAAAGGGATGGAACTAAACAAAACCCGAGTTCCAGCTATATTGCTCGACTTCCATCTCAATTCACCGAATTCCAGCTGATTTTGTTGAACTTCCAGCCGAATTTCCAGCAATTATTATTCGAAAAAATGTCGATTTAAATTATTTAAACTCCGACTTCCATCCAAAATTCCGAGTTCCATCTCAAATTAGACTACTTCCAGCTGGATTGTTATACTTCCAGCTCAATTTAGAATAAAAGATTATTTGAATTAATTCTGGATTTAATATATTTTAATTGCGACTTCCATCCGGATTTTTATAGTTCCAGCTCAATTATCCGACTTCCAGCTGGATCGTTCTACTTCCAGCACAATTTAAAAAAAAATATATTATTTGAATTAATTCTGGATTTAATATATTTTTATTGCGACTTCCATCCGGAATTTTCTAGTTCCAGCTCAATTATCCGACTTCCAGCTGGATCGTTCTACTTCCTGCCCAATTTAAATAAATATATTATTTGAATTAATTCTGCATTTAATATATTTTTATTGAGACTTCCATCCGGATTTTTCTAGTTCAAGCTCAATTAACCTACTTCCAGCTGGATTGTTCGACTTCCATCACAATTACAATAAAAAATATTTGAATTAATTCTGGATTCAACATATTTTCATTCCGACTTCCATCCGGAATTTAATAGGATTTCCAGCTTCTTTACGTATTTCCAGCCTCATTTCATATGACTTCCATTTGAATTATTAGTCCAAGGATTTATTAAAATATATTTTTTCCCATTTTGCAGAATATGATTTAATATATTTAAACACGGCTTCCAGCCGGATTTATTCGAGTTCCAACTGGATGTGCATTTCCAGCCGAATCTTAAATATTCAACTACAAATATTATATTAAATTATGAGGACTTATCTAAAAATAATTAAAAAATGAGTTGTGTCAAAAAAATTAATAAAGAATGAAGCCGTTACACAGTTCACACAAATCAAGAGAAGTGATGTTGTGATTAAGACATTTTAACCTAAAAAATTTCACTTTTGCTATTTTGTGGAGTTTTTCATAACACTTGCTATACATTGGTTTTACTTCTTAATTTTTGCTATTCCAGATTTTACCTCTTTTCACAACTCCATATTTTCTTGTTTCTCTTTATTTACATTCTTTATAATTTCATTTGGGCTATTGTAAGTTATAGGTGAATTTATTCTCCTTTTTACTCATTGCAACTAGGGTAGATTGTTACCGTATATGTATATCAAGGATTTTCTATCATATTATATATTGCACTGAATTTTACGGCATAAGAAGTTTCATATTATTATTATATTATTATACTATTATTTTATATACCGAACTTCAGTATAATATAATTTAAATATCATTGTTGTCATTGGTGGATCTGGCTAAGGAGGCTCCGAATTTTTTTCTTTAAAATATTAAATAATTCGAGATTATTCTTTTTAGATAACCCCTTCATCATAAGTCATGAACAAGGAGTTTAAGATAAGAGAATAGTCTTGGAGAGCTGAGAATGAAAAAGAGAATTTTTCTTTCTTTTTCAATTGTAAGTTTTAGATTTATTTATGGCTTGATATTAGTTTTAGTGCTACATAAACTTTTTATATAGATTATTATAAGTTAATGTTTGTATTCAATTTTATATTTTTTGTTTTATACTCCCTCCGTCCCTAAACATTAGTCTTGTTTCATTCCGGCACAGATACCAATGCGATAGACATAGAGGAAATTAGTATTTTATTAGTGAGTGTGTATTAATTTTCTATTTTAGGAAAGCAAGACTAATGTTTGGGACAGACGAAAAAGGAAAACATGACTAATGTTTTGGGACGGAGGGAGTAAAATATAATGGAGCCCCTACAAATTTGTCAATATGCCACTCTAGACAAATAATAGTACTAAGATTTTAGCAATGCATTAATTCCAAATAATTAAAAAATAATAATCTTGGTCTCATTGTAATAAATAAAACAAAATATTACGTACTCACATCATTTTATATTTAAGTTAATTTGTATATTAAATTCTACCAAATGTGCATTATAAAACACAACAATATACATTTAACTAATAAATAAGATTAAACTGAACTAAGAATGACATTCTTTTCTAGCATTATGTTCTGGCGAAATACTTCATAATATTATCCAAAATATTAGTTTTAAGATAAAATAATTTCAGCAGTTAAAATCGCCAAAATCGAACATTAAAATCAATTTCACAATATGTTTTTTATTTTATCCTTTCTATATCTATATATATTGATATATAAATTTGTGATCATACATTAACCATCCCCACATGTTAAATAAGAAGCAATATTGTTAGTTATTTATTTTTTAATCTACAGTTATTAAAATAGAACATTACTTTTCATTTTTATTAGTTATATTAAGTGTAATTTAACTTCTTTACTACATATTCTTTTTCTTTGTTACTATTCTCTCTTTTGTAGAATTTTTATAAAATATTAAATAATTATAACTCACTTATTTTAATTTTTTTTTGTATCATAAATAGATGATAACCTCGTAGTCTTCAAGAGAGAACAATTTCTTTTTCTACACCTAAACTTTTGCGGCGACAGCTTTTAGAAAACCACAAAAATATATACACACAAAAGAAAGAAAACAATAAATTAATTTGAATTGAAGAATTAATTTAAAAGAAGAAGTAAATTAAAAAAAATAAATTGGTGGCTGAAATTCAAATTTGACATATTTTGACTTGAGAAATGAAATAGGACATGCATGCATGTTTGATTATAAATATGTAACAAAACAATTCTTAAATATCAATAAATTGATTTCAATATTAGTTATTCTAAATATTAATATCCCAATTAAAAAGAGATGATCGCTCTCGAAATCTTGTTGAATTCCGGCCACAAGATGCCGCCGGCTCTAGGCTTCGGAACCGGTTCATATCCCCTGCCCACGATAGAAGAGCTCACTGCCACCATCGTCGATGCCATTGCCGCCGGCTTTCGCCACCTGGACACGGCCGCCATGTATGGCCAGGAGGAGGCCATCGGCCTAGCGGTGGCGGAGGCGGTGGAGCGCGGCCTCATCAAGAGCCGGGAAGAAGTATTTGTCACTTCTAAGTTGAATATGAACGACGCCTCATTTTTTTTTCCCTTTTTTCCAATTTTTTTTTTAATTCCAGTTTTTTTTTACCATATCATCTCTAGTTTTTTAGGCATTATTCACTAATTTGGTTTTTGTTGATCATGTTTCTCAAATAAAATAACACAAAATATAATCAAATGACATCCTATATAGAAAAGTAAAAAAAAATATAAGAAAACAGAATTGAATAAAAATGAATTTTCATTAACCACTCTTCATCCTAAACATCAAAATACAATTTTTTTTAATCTTCATTTTTCTTATACACGATGAGGACTATCACATAAAATATCGAATAATTATACTACTAAACAAGAAAAAAAAATTAACTAGGGGCGCTGGAGGCTGGAGCCAGTGGCGGATCCACATGTATAGCAGGGGTTGAGATCCTCTGTCCCATTTTGTGTTCCATTCCCTGTTCCACTATTTAAAAAAGTTATTTTTTATTTAAAATTTTATTTTTAATAAAAAAAATGGGGATGGATTGGCAGCTCTAGCACCCTTTCTTTTTTCTCTCTCTATTTTTTTCATAATAAATTTAATTTTAGTTTTTTCAATTTATATTAATATTATTTTAATCATTTTAATTTTATTTTTATCTAATTTTCTTAAATCCCAAATTTTGTGTTCCATTCACTCTTCCACTATTAAAAAAACTGTTTTTATTTAATATTTTATTATAATCTTAATTTATTATAGTTTGTTAATTTTTTATAAGTTCAACTATAGGGTTCATCCCACTCAATTAGGATATATAATATTTTTTAGTAATTATTTTTCAATTTTTAACTAAAATTTGATTATTAAAATTGATTAACTTATAACTATAATTTATGTTCTTATAAAATTTTAATTTTTGTTCTTAAAAATCAATTAGATTATATTGTATTATACTTGATTTTTCATTTCGTAAAAATATTTATTAAAATTAGAAATCGAGACGATGAAACACCAAGTAGAACACTATTGTGGAACAGAGGATTTGATCCGATTTCACAGGCTTACGACTATTTATATACAAATATATAAATACCATAAATTATCTAAATATCATAAAATGAAATTATCTAAATTATCAAATATAGTATGTTATTTCAAACTATGATATTTTATGATATTTAGATAATTTATGCTAGATTTGAAAAAATATCATAGTTTGAAATATATTTGAACATTTTTCCCTTTTAAAATATAGTATAAATAAAATTGATTTACAGGAAAGAAAATTATTTGTATATAAATAGCCGTAAGCCTGTGAAATCGGATCAAATCCTTTGTTCCACAATGGTGTTCTACTTGGTGTTTCATTGTCTCGATTTCTAATTTTAATAAATATTTTTACGAAATGAAAAATCAAGTATAATACAATATAGTCTAATTGATTTTTAAGAACAAAAATTAAAATTTTATAAGAACATAAATTATAGTTATAAGTTAATCAATTTTAATAATCAAATTTTAGTTAAAAACTGAAAAATAATTACTAAAAAAAATAATATATCCTAATTGAGTGGGATGAACCCTATAGTTGAACTTATAAAAAACTAACAAACTATAATAAATAAAGATTATAATAAAATATTAAATAAAAAATAATTTTTTTAATAGTGGAAGAGTGAATGGAACACAAAATTTGGGATTTAAGAAAATTAGATAAAAATAAAATTGAAATGATTAAAATAGCATTAATATAAATTGAAAAAACTAAAATCAAAAATTTATTATGAAAAAAAAAAGAGAGAAAAAGGAAAGGGTGCAAGATCCCTTAACAGCCGCCAATCCATCCCCATTCTTTTAATAAAAAATAAATTTTTAAATAAAAAATAACTTTTTTAATAGTGGAATAGGGAGTGGAACACAAAATGGGACAGAGAATCTCATGCCGTATAGCAGGGGGGCTCTAACTCGAAATTTTTTCGATTTTAGTAGTGTATTGATCTGATATTTTTATACATAATCCTTTCATTTTCATGTTGTGAGGAAGAAAAATCGACTAAAAAATAAGAATAAGAGGGTACGAGGGGCTGAAAATGTAGACAAAAGTTTTTTTTTCTGAATCTTGTATTTTTTTTTAAAGAAAAATATGATACAGCCCCTACAATAAAATTCTGGATTCGCCACCGTATATTTCATCTTGTATTTTGAATTCATATATAATAATAAAGAAAATGAATTGATGTATATATGTATTGTAGGGAGCTAAAGTTTGATTACGTGGACCTATACCTAATACATTGGCCAATAAGAATCAAGCAAAACGCAAACCCTTATAATCTGAGAGGAGAAGATGTGCTTCACTGCGATGTGAAAGAGGTTTGGAAAGCCATGGAAGAATGCTGTGAGTTGGGGCTGGCCAAGTCCATTGGTGTCAGCAACTTCAGCTGTCTCCAAGCTCTTGGAATCTGCCACCATTCCACCTGCAGTCAACCAGGTGAGTTGGAACGAAATCTTTTATATATGCTCGTGTATTTTGAATATAATAATTCAGATTCGTATCGAATGAAATTTAAATTAATGCATTATCTTATGTATTAATTAATAATGTCTTTTTTTTGTTATTAATGATTAGGTGGAGATGAATGTAGCGTGGCAACAAAAGAAAATGGTGGAGATATGCAAGGAGAGGTGTCAGCATGGTCTCCTCTTGGAGCAAATGGTGCATTTTGGGGATCCCTTAATGTTATGGAAAGTCCCATTCTCAAACAAATTGCTGCCTCCACCAATAAGACCACAGCACAGGTGAATTATATACATAGATCCAACGATTTACATATTAAATATTAAAATATATTTTTCATTTGATATTATATGCTTTTTTGTTCTATTAACTCATGTTTACAAGATATTATTTATACTCGTTTTTTTCTTATAATAATGCATTAATTTAAACTTATACACTCATATCGAACGCATGACCTCTTGATCGCAGATAAGGTTCTTTCACCACTACACCTCGAATATAAAGACATACTTGTTTGTTCTATATCTTTATGTTTGTCATGAGCATAATTCACAAAACATAAAAATATATAAAGAAACATATATTTACTTTGGAAGTGGATAGCTTGTGCAGTAGTAGTTGTATTTTGTTAGATAACAATAAGTCCAAACTATTCATCCACTCTCAATCGATAGTTCTAGTTCAGATTAATATAGTCAGAATCTTATGTTTTTTTCTTTTTTCTATATATATTGTGGTTGAGATCGATCTCTCTTTTTTTTTTTTTATTGTATATATTATGCTCGATAAAAATATGCTTTTTACAATAATTTATATTTTTATTTCAACTATTGATATGATATGATCAATCTTGGGACACATATTTAGAGTGGAATGTAAAAAATGTATGTAGTTTTAACATATATTTATTAATACTTGATATATTCCACATATTTATATATATGAAAGAAGCATGCAAGTTGTAATTAAGTGATGAATTATGATTAGGTGGCATTGAGATGGATAGTGAAGAGTTTCAACAAGGAAAGGATGAAACAAAATCTTGAGATTTTCAGCTTCCAACTACTTGCCATGATTCACAGCATTCCTCAAAACAAAGGCTTCACTGGAGATATGTTTGTTTTTCCTCATCATGGGGATTACAGATCAGTGGACCAACTCTGGGATGGAGAAATCTAATCCATTCATTTCTCTCCAATTATTCCATTTTGTTCAACTCCACACATTGTTATCCCACTTTTTATTCAAAATTCTGAATAAAAACTACTCCCTCCGTTCCTAAACATTAGTCCTGTTTTCCTTTTTCGTCTGTCCCAAACATTAGTCATCTTTCCTAAAATGGAAAATTAATATACACTCACTAATAAAATATTAATTTTCTCTATCTCTACTCGCATTGGTATCTGTGTCGGAATGAAACAAGACTAATGTTATGGGACGGAGAAAGTACTTTTTATTGATTTGCTACATCTATGTGTACTCTATTTTATTTTTTTTCAATAAAGATACATTTATTTAAACTAATGCACACTTAAAATGTCCTGACAACAAATTTATTGAGCCAATTAGCCAAATCATAAATCAAGGCCACGATTTTGAGGTGTCATCAAATTATTATGCATGTGGCAATGATACCGACTAATATACTAAAAATACAATCACAATTTTGTAAATTCCTCCCTCAAAAACATCATATCAATATCAACTTTATTTTTTTCAATTTCACTTTATTTACTGGTTATATTATAACATATATATATTCTATTTACGATTCTTTGCATAATACAAGTATAATATATTTTATAAACTGATTTGTAAACTGAATTCCTGTTTTTATAGATTTTGTGTTTGATGTACCTATTTTTGCATTTTTTTTAAAAATAAAAGTGTGTTTGATCCACACTAGCTTTCCGAAACCTTTAAAATGGAGATGATTATCAATTCATCATAAGAGATTCCCAACTAATTCTTTCTCATGAAAGTCCAAGCATTTTCAAAACCAGAAGACAGACGGAATTCTTGTATTCCTTCTTGATGCAAATACTACTTATATCCATACCTCTAAAATGAGTATGGAGTTAAAAAGAGAATTTGTAGCAGCTAAGTTCCCAACTCATGAATTCTTGAGCAGGGGGAGAGCGTAACAGTGAAGAGTTTCAGCAGTCCCCGACGTCGAAGCCTAATAGTTAAATTGCTTTGTCTATAGTCCATTGGTCATGGTTCGATGACAGGATTTAAAAAGAAGAGAAAAATGAAATAAATAAGAGCTTCAGCATGCGCAAAGGATGAAAATTTTCTACTAGTAAGAGGATGGGATGCAGAGCATATGGATTTATAATTCAACACAAATCATTGGAAGAAATCTAGCATGGGATGGTCATGGACAGACAAAATTCATTTTCCAGTGAACCTTTTTTTCTTGGAAATAAACTCAACTACCTGTACACTTTTATCAGTCAAAAAAAGGTTTTTATGTACAATCTGAGGATCTACATGTTTTCCCAAAATCACAAGTATCTCAAGGTTCATTGAAGCTTAAACTCAAAGGTGTCAAGACATTACCACGTGTAGAGCAAGATCAGACACTATATACCCAGCTCCTTACACAGTATCAGCTGCTGCTGTTAAATGTGGAGCGATATATCCGAATCTGAAGCAAAATGGTCTTGTGATTAACAGAATACACTTTCATGAGGGGAATAGAGGAAATGTGTGTGGATTATGAATGAGTGATTATGTACACAAGATATGCAACTTCTTGAGTGGAAAAAAAACTACGGAATATATTACCTGAGCTAAAGCATATATGGCTCTCAAGATTCGCGCATAATCAGTTCCAAGCATTTGAATGAAAACATCCGCCAACAAGGTGCCCCACATTCTACACAAGGTTGGATCATAATTGGTGGACATATTAGCTAAATATAATAAAATGAAGCAGAAATCTGATACCAACGTGACATGAAAATCATGTGTGACTTAAAATATGAGGTCAGTTCAACTAACAGGAAAGATATGACACCAAGTTGCTACAATATTGAATGAAGAATATAATGTAGAGATTAATTAAAGACCGATTATCCAGATCTATTTTAGATTACTTCTACAAGAGTCAAGAGGTAAAGCTATTGAGTTTCTCTCCTCACTTTGGGTGGTGATACAGGTAAAAACTCAATAAATCAGAGTAGGACCCAACGCTAAAAGTTAAAGTGGGATAGCAGGTTAGCATAGGAAGGGTGAAGAGCCTGTGTCCATGTACAATGACAAGTTAACTTTTAAGCACAACCAATGACTTGTAAGAACACACCCACATCCTTCATACTCAACATATTCTACAAGTTGTTAGATGCTAGAAAACAGAAAAAGCAAGCCAAATAGGTTGATCCTAAAGAGTTTCTAACAAGTACCGTCATTACCACACATCATGCTCAAAGTGCATTTGCAAAAAAGAATATGGATTACAATTCATATTCATATCCAAGCTCCATATGTCATATAATGTGAATTGTCTTCAAAAGACTAAACAGATAGTACCAGGTTCTCGATTGACCAACTAGTAAATAAGAGCTTCTCGAACCTAAAAATCATGTTGGTTCGATAAACCACAACCTTTTCTTTCATGCCCAAAAATATTTTAACTGTTGTAGAGCCAATGAAGATTGGAGACGTCAAGACTCAAGACATGAAGGCTAAAAAGAGTTTAACTGAAGTACAGCCAATGAAGATTGGAGAAGTCAAGACTCAAGGCATGAAAGCAAAAAAGAGATTAACTGAAGACGAGTTGATGTTGTAAGACGTGATACATGCAGGAAACCATGAACTAAGTATTGAGAAAAGGCAGAGTCCTTACAGAGGACCAAATAACTGAGTCACACTCCTAAGCCCCAAATACCGAACGGCGGCAGCTTTTAGACCCTGTCAAGAATGTTTGATCTGAGGAACTTTTGTAATAACCAGACAGATTCAGCTAGTAGAATAGCCATAACCAAATAATGATTTTCTATGTACTACAAAGTAATGCATTTATGATGAACACAAGTCATATTACAAAAATATAGAACTTATTTCTCATGGCCCACTCAATAATGCTTTTGGTTCAAGAACATGAGCATGATCCATATGTCAGACATAGTTAAAAGCATACGAGGAAGATACAACATAGCAACCAGAGATCGAAAGAAGAAACCTTTTAGTAAAAGAACATAATCAGAAATCAAGACTCAGTAAGTGATAAATATTCATGCAAAGAAGGATCTGCTACTAAACAAACGCAACAAAGAAGGAGAATTGGAACAAAGTCTCAGAAAAGAAATAAATGGCCATGACATGTCACCTGTCTAGCAGCAAGCAAGGCTGCTCCAGATTCAAGATTGAGAGCCGCCAACAGCCCACCCTGGAAAACATATACTAGATTATTTCAGAAGGCTCACATTAGGGCCATGTTCATATAGTTTGAGTTCTAGCCTCTCAAAATGACAATTTAATACAAAGGACTCTCAGTCAGGACCTTTTTTATTAATTCTTTCTTCATCTGATACTTGGCAGCTTCTGTAAACAATTTCCCCGAAAATCTCCCTCCCAACTACAACCAATTGCAAACTGCTTAAGAATCGCAATGGAACCTCGATTAAAATAAATCCATGATGATTTCTTACCAATTCCAGCAGTTTCTCCAATGTAAGCATCCCACCACCCTATGTATATAAAGTATGAAGTAAACCAAATATAAAAGAAAATGCAGAAAGAACTATGGAAAAGCCATCAAACCTTTAATATCAACGAGCGGATATCTGATGCTCCAATCCCTAGAGCTGTTAGTTGTTGTACCTTCCACTGGCTAAGTCCTAGCTCGAGAGAATTAGGCACATCATTTTCTGTGATATTCTTAGAGCTTGAAAAACTTCCTTGTTCTTCACTATAGAATATAAAAACAAGCAAGTATCAAGATAATCATTTGAGAGATTTCACAAGTTATGCAAAGGTTTCGAAAATGTGTAAATATTTTGTCCAAAGGGTGAACTTAAATAGCAGCAGACTGTATGACTTATTTAATTACTCGTAGATGAAATTCACATAATAAGTTACTTGTTTTTAGATAAGGTTTACACTTTACAGAATTTTGTAGCAAAAAAACTGTAGTTTGTGGAAGCATTTATGCGAGTATGGAAGCAGGTAGGTCTAGGATAAGAGACTGCATCAGAGGTATAATGTGGGCAACAATGATTGTCAAGAATAATCAAAAGAAACTTTCATTACCAATTTCATGGGTTTTTTTTTTTTTTCTAAACATGTAAATCTAAAAACTGAAACAGGAATTGATACATCATTGTCATTGCCAAAGCATATATAACTCAAAATCAATCACAATACAACTGAATAAAGATCTCGAACTTAGTGTATATAATAATATAATTAAAAACCTGGGACCCAAGCAAACTTATTTACCTTGAATATTCGTGTAAGAGATAAAGGAAAATCTCTACTTCTAGATCTTCAGCAGATAATTTAGCTGAACAGGGAATCTTCAGTTTTTTCCTTACTTCAAGCAATACGTTTCTATAAGATGGTCTCCAACCCCTGCCATTCAAAAAGAGAAACTTGAATTTGACTCTCTATTGATAAAACTAGAAAGCTTATGCTAGATTATTGAGACAACATTTACTCTAACAAGAACCTTGACTTTTAGGAGAAGAAAAAAGATCATACTCATCATTTAAGTAACTAAAGAATTGAATGGAATCTATCATTGGAAAAAGCATGTGATGAGTTGGTGATGATTCAAACTTCTAGAGGAGGCAAAATTGAATTTTAGGATTAACAGTCACAAATCTCCATGGGCTTTGAATTACAAAAGAACTGCATAAGCATCTAACTATTATTATTGGATACAAGACATATTCTCTATCAGCAATCTATAAACAGTACGCAAGGATTATAATTATACATATGACATATTTTCTTTATATCAATCCATGAATATGATTGAAAAGGATGGAGCATTTACCGGCTAATTAAAACAAGTACTTTATAATAAGCATACTGCATACCCTAAATTTACCCTTTTCCCAAATCAATACATATTAAAAGGATGAAAAACCAACACATACACCAAGAAAACTCATAGAATAACCTCAATGTTGACCGTGCATCAGCAGCAAGGAACAAGAATCGAGATTCAAGCATTGAAATATAATCTTCCCTCTCATCTGGATCCTCTCCAATCATAAAATGATCAATTTCATCCCTTTTCAGAACTGATTTCAACAATGGACTGAAGTAACTGAAATAAGCATGAAGGGAGGTAATAAGAAAATAATTGTACTTCAACATAAGACATCAAACACTCAATGCACCACATGATCATAGCACGCCACAACGTAAAGCACGCAAGTTGTATAACTTACGGAAGCAAGTCCTAGAATATGTTGATCAAAGGTAAGGCTCATAGCATGATCATAAATAGTACTGTGATCGTTTTTTGCTTGATATATCATAAATAGGAAATGTTTACTATGATAATTTTCAACAGCCAGAAGTCCAGAACTGCTTCTTAAAGAAAAATGAGATTAAAACCACACAGCACTCCCCACCGGCACCCACCCCCTAGTATGCAACTATGCGGAGGTAATTAAAGAAGTAAACACCTTGGGCCAAATAAGATTCTTTCAATTTCATATAATTCAGAATCAGTAGCAAGTTCAAGCACTCGTCGGAGCTCCGGATCATAAGCTCTGTTTCCACTTTCCTCTGGGCAAGAAAGAGAACAAATAATAATCAATTACAAACCATTTCCTTTTATCACAAGCTATTTCTGACTCAAAACCTCAATCCATTGAAATCAGCAGCATGGTGGAACTTACCATATGAATATCCTGAAATTGAAGCGAAAGCAGGCCCTAACACGAACCTTGATTTCAGGCCATTATAGACAATACTCCTTTTTTGGCTAACAAATAACTGCAAATGTAAGAGCTTCTCCAAATTATACACATTCTCCAAGTCATAGGCTAGGGCTTGAGAAATATTACGGTTAGAAGTGGTCAACTCATCAAATACTCACTGGAAAAGTGTGCCGTTGGGAGAAAAGTGAATGGTGATGGTGGATGAATGGGATTGGGAGGACAGGGGCCACTGTAGAGAGTGGTGGCGCATAGGCAGTCGGCGGTGGATACATTGGTAGCCGGCAGCGGCGCGTCGAGAAACAACACTCACTCTGTGTCGCTCAGTGGCAGGAAGAGTATCTAATTAAAAATTAATTAAAAGAAAATGACTTAGTAAAATTGCTAATACTCCATATAGTAAATCATCACAATAGTTTGTGATTTTGCTCAAATATTATTTTCCATGCTTAAATTTTAGTTCATTTTAAAATTTTAAAATAAAATTAATAGTTCAGATATGCATAATCAAGAGTTTATCTATATTTATCCCCCTCCCAATTCCCTTTCAAAAAGATTACAAAATCTCATGTATGTGGTATATAATGCATGAAGCCCTTATATAGGTATATATATCATGTCCCTTTCTCCCTTTGATAATTGTAAATTTGTAATACTTGATAAAATAATTTATCTCAAAAAATATATGTAAAAAATAACATTTAGTCTTTTTAAGAAATTAAAAAAAAAGTAAATAATTCAGAAAACACTTATACGAGACCATATTTTTATATGAGATGGTGAAATATTTGTGCATTTCAGTTAAATATACATATTTGACCCTAGACTTTTATTTATATTTATATATAAAGACTTTTTAAAATGAGATGAACCCATATTCCAATTAATTTTTGTCAGCGAATTATATTGAACAGCTTATCTTTTTTAAGAAATCTTATCATTTTTCAATAACAAAATTATTATTATCAATTTCACATTTATTAAATCAATAATCAATTTTTTTTCATTTTCATAATTACGCTCTGATTTACCAATCTTTTCGGAAAAAAAGGAGGCGTAAAATCATGAAAGAATATTGCTTGCAAATCATCTAAAACTAATACTAATAATTATTTACTCGACAGTCATCTAAATAAAATCCTTTTATTTCATGAAAAAAAAATTATGATTTTAATTCCGCCGTGGCATTTACTTCGGGAGGTAAGTTGGCAACGATGCATTGCATAATTTACTGAAAAAATATATATATATTAATTTTTTAACCCATACCCTAAATATCAAATGATGACAATATTATTATATTAGTGCATTTGAAATACATAAATTTAAATAAAATATTTAAAAACTTATACGATCCATCACGTTTAAAATAACTAAATAAAAATGCATAATATAATAACAAAAAAAAAACATAAACATCAAATTATGAAATATCTATATACCATTTTAATTATGCTCAATCTATATTGCAAATATAAATTAATATTTTTATGGAAAATTAGTCAAAATATTCCAAACTATTAAGGTTTATGAAATTTTATCCCATATTCTAGAAGTTAGGAAAATTTATCCCAAGTTAATCAGAATTAAGAAATTTGTCCCAAACTTTAATTCAATCAGGAAAATATATTCCCGACCAATAATGGTATTAAAATCATTCCAACTCTCGCGTTATATATTATGTGTTAATGAAATATATTTCCCCAATTTTTTTTTAAAAAAATGAGATAAAATACCCTAAATCTCAATAATTTGAGATATTTTAACTAAATTTCTCTATTTTTAAATATATTTTAACTAAATTTCTCTATATAAATAATACATTTTGTTTAAATATAACGAATTAAACTAAAGAATCTTCCAAACTCCTTTCGTTACTTCGCCAATACTACAGCTTCACACATTACAAAACTAGCAAAAATATATAAACAATACAGCATTTTTTTTAAAGAGTGGTACAGAATTTCAGGCATAAAACTTCCACTATTACATGCATCGTCGTTCGATATCTTCTTCTTCATCTTCAATGGGGGAGGAGCAGATTTTCTCAAACAGAAAGAAGAAAAATGAATTTTGCAGAGACAGGTAGGCAAACTTGATCACAGATTTAGGAATGAATACAAAGAATAATAAAAAATGTAAGAGAAGCAGTGATAGCGACTGCTGAAAAATCACAAGCCAGCGGACACCAACCCGTGCAAAGTGATGATACCGATCACGATGTTGTCGTCATCAATGACCGGCAAGAACTGCACCGGTGATGGTGGAGACTCCATCTTCTGCATTGCTTCCACTGCCATGGCTTCAGGTCCAATTGTTCTTGGCTTCCTGGAGTAAGAAGGAGAGAGTTGTTGAGCATTTTTAATAGAGATTCTAGAGAAACAGTTGATGGCCCCAAGAATAGACCAGTAGATGATGAAGATGGTGCCAGACAATAAACCTATCTTGAAATCTAGAGTTCCAAGAAATCATAATCTCTGCTAAATAGCAGCTGAGCACCGACACTGCCTTTCCCCTTCTTCCTGGGACAGTTACAAATCTACTCAACAGAGAGTGCCATTCATCAACCAAATTCTAAATAATCCATGTAAGAACACATTTTACCACAAGGGAATCAGAGTGATGCACAAAAATGATCTCTGAGGAAGAAAATACAACCAGGAACAGATCATTATGATGCAAAAAAGGTTGTGAGTAGCTTAGGGAGTGATTCAGATAATTGATTCTTCCATTGTTTTGTTTTATTGGGAGTAATCATGGGCTCAGGAAACTTAAATCAAGAAAGCCAGTTAGCTTCACAAAGAGATATAATCAGGGTTTTGCCAGATCGCGAACAAATATTTCCATCACCATTGTTGATTGAACTCTTATATTGGAAATAGGCATTTACAGAAGTGAAGTGTCTACAGCCATTACAGAATCTTCTCATAAATGCATAAACACTAGAGGAAACTCGAACTTGTCTTTGCATCATTTTCCAAAAGAAGAAGCCATTTTCCTAAACAAGATGCTTTACTCAAAAAAGAAGGCACACAATTATGAGCAATTATTGTAATGGAATTAGGAGGGATAGCAAACAGAGGAATTCACCTGTTACACATCTCTCCAACACTGAGCTTAAAGATCCCCTCACCGCTGGCTTTCAAGGTGCGCCGCAGATCACCATCAGTAAATGTGCCTAGAAGATGATAATTATCATCTATCACAAGAAGGCATCCACAACCTTTGCTGGTGAGCTCTACCAGCTGATCCATGATCAGATCCTGCTCTCGGCACACGGGTAGCTCATCTTTCGTCTTCATAACATCCTTCACCTACTACCACAGCAGGTTTCAATCAGATTGAATGGAGAAAAACAGACTCCGTAAATGCAACAGAAAACAAAATTGATCAAAAAGAGTCGGCAAGTCACCACACCATATCTAGTAAAGAACAAATTTTCTGAATGTCATAGTGTGTAATTATCAGGCCATATCATTTTCAGATTCCAACAGATGAATAGATAAAAGATTCACTAAAACAGAATCTTCCACCACCGGTTATCATGGAAATCATAATATAAAAACCAGACCCACCAACCCTCCTAAACAACTAATACAATTCTGCCAACCATCCAATCTTCACACATCAAGAAACCGGAAAAGACTTAAAAGACCAAAGCACAGCCATCAAAGAAATGTTCAGATTCATACTCAAGAACTTCATTTTCTACGAAAAACCTCGTTCTAAGCACTCGATCAAGCTGAAACTACGAGCTTCTGTCACTCTCAATCTCTCGAGTTATTCATGTCATGCTTCAGGACCCCAATCCTTCCACATATTTTCACCGACATTTCTCTACAAAGCCGCATCACAAACTCAATGAAAACTAATTCCAAAAATTACCTTGAAAATCAAACTTTTCCCGATCCTCCCAGCAGGATGGTTTGCAGCGTACTCCTCCTTGCTCAAATTCCTCGCCCCCATCAGCGCGATCGCCACCGTATCCCCGAAAACCATCTGGATCGCCGTCGATGTCACTGGAGCCAGATCGAACGGACACAATTCCCGCTCCAGCGGCAAATGCACATTCAGATCACATGACCGCATCAACCCGTTCGGCTTCACCGACGTCACCGATATCAAATAGACCCCCTTTGCCTTGGCGCAGGGAACCAGCTTCAACAATTCCTCAGAATTCCCGCTCTTGCTGAACATAACCAACAAATCCTGAGCCGACAGAATGCCGATGTCACCGTGAAGCGCGTCGACCGGCGACAAGAATCCGGATTTGATGCCGAGGGACACCAATGTCTGCGAGATTTTCTGGGCCACGAAGCCTGACTTTCCGACGCCGGAGAAGAAAATGGTGCCCTCAGCGTTCAAGAGGGTCTCCGTGAACGTTAGGGTTTGGGAAAGATCGAGATTTTGGAAGAAATGGTTGAGGTATTTCTGCTGGCATTTGAAGAGATTGAGGAGATGGGTTTTGTCCAATTTTTTAGATAAATTCATTTCTTGATCTTGAGGGTTTGAGCATGGGAGAGAAAGAGAACCCATTTCCCGGATTTCTTGCTGGGCTGAGTTGCTGAAACTGTGATGCTAGAATGGAGAAAAAGGTGCGCTGATTTTGTGATTATTGGAGAGTTTAGCGCGGTTGCAAGAACCTACTATATATAGCAAGGTATATATTTTTGCGATTTGATAGTTAAATCTCCACATGATTTACCTATTAGAAAATGAGAATGTTTTGAATTAGCCAGACCTAAATTATTTAGCGGGTTTTATCCATTAATTCAAGTCCAAACCCATATAATATATTCTAATTGGGATTAATAAACTCTATTTGGAATGAGTCAACCCATTTGGGTAGGATAAAATCCGCCTAAACCGTTTAGACTTGCCTACCGCAAGTTTTTGCCTTAAAAAATTGAAATATTTCTTTTTTATAAAAGAAAAAGAAAATTACGCATACACACCCTTGCAAAACTCAGCCTAGGGGAAAAAATCGACTGAACCTTATAATTACGCATACACACCCTTAAAAGTTAATTAATTAAAATAAGTAAACAAAAATATTGCCTCCACTTTTAACTACTCGTCAATGCTATATTTTTTAATGTACTATTTAAATTATATTAAACTACAAGATTAATATCTATAAATTACCTTATTAGATCTTAATTATTTTTTATGAAGATAATTATGGAGAACTCTTATAATCTTGAGCAAAAATAATCGAAGAAAATGTCACCATTAAACCACAAAGTAAACCCTCTTCAAATTATTATTTTGTTTCATAGGAAAAAAGAGAGATATTGCAATCAATTATAATTAAAGTCGTAAGTCAAAAAAATTGTCACAAAAGTTCGAACGACGAATAATTAAGTCATTAAGAGTTGGAGTTATATTTTAATTTTACTCATATTTTAATTAACTGTCTTTCAAGGACAAAAGAGTCATAAAATTTTATATTTGTAAATAATTAGTTTTTGGGGCCGTGAGGAGAAATATTAGGGCTGTGAATAGAATTACCCTATAATTATTTCGATTCGGTTGTCGGTTCCTAATATCTATATATTTATATTAAAATAAGAGTGGAGGACATAATTATAAAATTATAGTTACAATAATAGTTTATTAATTGAATTATTAAGTTCATAAACTATTATTTGAATTATTAAGTTCATTTATGAAGTTATAGATAACTTAATTATATTTCCTCAAAAATATAAATTGTATTTTAGTTTACAAATAAATATTAAAATAAAAATAGGATAATAGGATTAAAAAATTGACATTTTTATTTTGTCCCTCCAGCGCTTATGTCCTCTGACCACTCGTTTTTCTTCAATCAGCGCTTCAAGTGCTTTTCCTCGCTTCGGTCGTTCTTGTGAGCTTCATGTACGCACAACGTCAGGTGCAAAAAAAAAAAAAGCACTCAACATATTTTCGAAGCGCTGAGTGCGCTTTTTAAAATTAAGCTACATCAAATGATGCATTCTTAACTTGAATTAGGTGCATTTTTATTCTAAAGTATATGCATTTATGTATTCATATTGAATGCATTTTTTGCATCAATTATATGCTGCAGTTTTATGCCCAAAATATTGCATTTTTCACTTCGAATGTATGCATATTATGTTTTATGAACTGCACGAAATAAAATTCTTGAATATCTATTTTTTACATTTTTGCCCTTAAATGCTAGATGGTAACACAAATAATGCACCGAAATTGGGACGAACTTAAATTGATCACATGCGTTGATTTTGATCTTTAATAGTCCAAATTTATTCTTATTTAACAGCTGGAAATGTTTTAACACCTAATCGCTATCCTATATATATATATAGGGATGCATTCAAGGCTGAACATGTGTCCATGAATGAACAGAGACCAAAATCCAGCCCTTGATTTCAAAAATAGATGTCCCTGATTTTCTGTTTCCATTTATCATTGTCAATAGCTTCTTCTATCATTAAAAGGGCAAATTAGTCCTAAACGGAAAAAAAATTTGAAATTAAATTAAATTTGCATGCTGATTTTTCGGATTCAGTTACCAAAACAAATCTCCACAGTTTTTTCCATTATTATCTTATAAATTGGAAATAGAAATAATATCATGTTGCATATTTTTGGGGTGCGGTTACCAAAAAAAATAATACACCACAATTTATTCCATAATCTTAAGTTAATCGTTATCATTGTACCTCTATAAAAAAATCATTTAATAACGATGGATTTGCGACCATCTCAGAATTGGGTCAGTAATTTGCGACTGTATTGCGACAATTTGGCGACGGTTTCAAATTTTAGGGTTTAGGAAAGGATTTGCGACTGGATTTTTGGTCGCTAAAATTTGCGACTGAAAGTTTAGTCACGAGTTGGTCGCAAAATTTAATTTTTTATATTTTTTTAATCTTTAGTTTTTGCGGCTAACGTTGGAGTCGTGATTTCGTCGTAATTATTTAGGTTTTCAGCTTATGAATTTCGCGCGAATCTTCATTTTGCCTCAATCTTTGTTTGTGACCATCGTCGTCGCCGACCATTACGTCCGCGCGCCTCCATTGATCACCGGCTCCGACGGTAACATCATTGTCCTTCTCTTTCGGTCTCTCTCTCTTTCCGACCTTATCTGTTAGTTACCAACACTGGAGCAGTTGATTTATCCTCCGTCCGCCGCTGCACCAGTGCTCCGTAGCCGTTGCGTCATTGCTAAATCTCAGGTATGCATCTGTCTCTTCCTTTTTCTTTGTCCTTTCATACCAGCCCACCCAGGTTCGAGGTTTTTCCTTTCATTCCTTCGGTAAATATACATACAAAGAAATGAGCAAGTTTGATTAGTGACGCTTCCTTTAAGGATTTCTATTAGCTAAAATAATTTAGATTTTATGTATATATAGGTTTTTTTTTATTATCTTGGTTGGGTGTGGTGGTTTCCAATTTTCAGTCTGAAAGGAGTGATTGATTAATTTTCATGAATTGGAACCTAATTGAGTTGTGAAGCCAACTTACACAATCCACTAGCTGCATCTGCTTCCTCTTGAATGTTGTCTTTTCCAATCCAACTACACAAATAGAAATCCTCTTTTCTTTCATGATGATGGTAAGTGTAGAGCACAACATAGCAATTCCCACTGTAAAATATGCCAATGTCTTCTGCAGGAACTGCAGTTTTCTCACTGTCATTGATTTTCCAAACCTAGGAAAATTACTCAAAGTTCAAAGCAGCAACGGTAAGACACATGAAATGAAATTAGACCTCTAGTTTTTCCACTTAGGCCACTCTGTTTTACAATTTCTTTCCTGGTTTTGCATGCCTACTCTTAATTCTCTCGGTTGTTTCAGTCTTCCATAAAAAAAATGAAAAAAAAACAAGAGTGTTATGTTTTGTGTAATATATATATATATATATGTTGAGGATGAGATGCCATGACAAAAGTTTTCCTTGTGTTCTTCTTGTTATATATCAGCAAAAGCCTGCGCATTTGCATTGCTGCTTTTGTTCCATAAATGAGTTAAATCGAATTGATTTATATTGTTGTAATTTTATTCAACTTCAGATTATATGTTATTTAAACTCAGTGATATTTTAAAATGTTTCGTAGGTGAGTTTATATGATAAGTGGTTCCCTAAAATTAAATTTCATGCAAATAGTATCAAATATTTTGCTCACACAAATATATTTGGCTCGATCAGTTTTCTCCATGTGTGCATGAATTGGAACCATTATGTGTAAATCCTATTCAGATTCGCAAATATCTACTCTCCGTAAAAACATTTAGAACATATTGAAGATGAATTAAAAATAAAATCAAAGGAAATGACTACTTATGCATAACTGATTTTCCCTTATAAACTTATGCATAACTTAAATCATCAATATGACTAATCACATAGTTCGCTAAGATGTCATTGGTTATATGAATTTATTGCATCTTAGTAGTGTTGGTATCAATCGTTGTATTGATAGCTTAAAATTGAAGATTTAGCTTCTTGGAGTACACTCTTCAATGGTTAAACTTTTTTTGTTCTGATTATATCTTTCAATTGAATGTTTGGAGCTCACTATATAAAGATTGTAGGTCACTTTCTTCTCATTCATGCTTTTGGCTACTTCAATGTTGGTTCAATACTGTGAATCATTTGTTTGTATCACAGGGTCATTTGCTTTCATCTCTTTTACACGAGAATTTCTGATTCACCCCACTCTGTCCCACACATCTTCCCATTTGCATTGGCTTTTATTATTTCTCTTGTTGTAATTGGACTCTAAACTTATTCTTGCTGCTTCAGCATACGCTCGATAGGCGTTGTGACCATTGGTACGGCCATTGCTTGTTACTGAGAAGCAAGTAAAGAGTAAGTTACCCATGTCTTCTTTTGGCTCTTTGAAAGATCAGTCTTGAAAGGTAAATGGAACACTTTCCTTCGACGTAAAAATGTAACTATGGCCGTTGAAACCACATTTGAAAATAAATGAATGTTGTTAGGATGGGTGTTGTGTCAGTGACATCATTTACTAGGTTTATGAAAGACACCAGTAGTCAAAAGAGATTAGATGTATTCTTTTTTTCTTTTTTTTCGTTTGTATTTATGTGGCTTCGTAGAGTTTAGGGTGTTTTATCCTTTGTTGAGTTTTCTTCTCAACCTGTTTGTATTACGGTTACTAGTTTTCACACATGTCAGTGTTAGAATTTTGTGTCTTAATCTAGTATGATAAATTGTGACAAAGTTTGAGAAATAACTAGTAGCAGAGATGTAATTGAGAAATGTCGTTTCCTTAATATGAGTTTTCACATTTGAATGGCTCTTGGCCAACTTTAATATCACATCACATGCCGGAATTCTCACCTGTGATTTGGATTGGTAAGACCTAAATGCCAAATTAAAAAATGAGGTAATGACTATATTAGTTTGAATTGTGTGTGGCTGAACCTGAATTATCCTTAAGACTGTTTTCATGCATTTTTCATGATTTTGAAACATGATACTTATTTATTGTGGATCACTTATCTTACAAATTCCTAGTTACAACCTAGCTTCAAGGTTTTATTCAATGGAAGCAGCTTGGCAATTTTCTCTCACTTGTGAATACTGCTTCACTTTCATGTAGATCCAAATTTGAATCTTGTACATGTGTTGTTTTCTGAGAAGAGTGTTCTATTTTGTAAGTATTTGGTGGCATGTTTTTGCAGCATGTGCCGGACCTCTATGCAGGCAGTATTTCATTAAATGAGTTCATATGCCATCATACTATGTCCCATATCATGCTCTCTTAATTGTGTAACACACTACACACTCTTACCTGTATTTTTAGTTGTATTTCAAGCAGTATTTTTAGCTATATTACACAGGAATCATGTATATTAACATGTATGTTGGATTGATCTGTGAACTCTAGAAATAGATAAATAATGTAGGTTTATGGTGATTTGATAAACATGAGAAAAACAGAAAAAAAAACAAATATATTAAATAAAAAAGGGAATCGCAACGGCAAAACTCATCGCAAAAAAAAAATTGTCTGGCTCGCGACAACAAAGTGGTTGCTAAATTTTGCGACCACAACTTTCGTTGCAAATCGGTCGCAAAATTTTGCGACCAGAATTTAGTCGGATTTTCGTCGTAAAAATCTTTGCGACGGAATTGTGTGTGGTCGTAATTGTTTTTGCGACCAAAAAATTGCGAAGGCTTGTTTTGGTCGCGAATCTTCAATTTACGACAGAAATATTAGTTTTTGCGACCAACTTTGCGGTCGCAAATTAATTAATTTTTTGTAGTGTACGGTAATTCTATCAAAGTGTGATAAACTGCAACGTGAAATAAGATTTTCCGGCTGATTTATCGGTGCAGTTTAACTTTCACTAATCTATTATCGTTAAATGCATAAGCAACTATAATTATTCGTACAATGATATTGAATAAAGATAACAATGATCGTAGAGGTGTATTAAAAATCAATCAAGTCTAAACTGACAAATTTTGATAAAATGATATTGAATATAAGTGACAATGATAATGTCAACAACGTACAATGATATTTAATAAAGATAACAATGATCTTAAAGGTGTATTAAAATTCAATTAAATTTAAATCGATAATTTTGATAAAATGATATTGACTACATGTAACAATAATAATGTCAACAGCGTACGATGCTATATATCAAATGAGTTAAAAAAATGTAGAAAATATATAAACAATTAACAATCCATTAACAAAGATTTCTTCGAGCCCTACAATTCACAAAAATAATGACACGCATTTAACACATACTCACATATAACACAAAAATAATGAAAAAACACATTCAAAGAGTCAAAACCAAAATCGAGGTCATCACTCCTCCAGCCCTTGATAATTCTGTACATGCAAACAAACGCCTCTTTCCGGCCGTGGACCACCGCCAGGAAAATCGGCATTTTCCCTAAATCTTTTCATCGACAGGGCGATTTCTTCCCTCGGCGTGCGGCACGGCGCAAGCGGCACCATCACCCGGGTTCTTGTCGTCCGACGACCGCAATCCAACCCTAATGTTCGATTCGCAGACCTCGGTGTGCTGAAGCATGGGATTTCTTGTTCGCGACTAGAACATGAAATATGGGGTTTTCTTGGTGTCTTGCTCTGACGGGGTGTTTGGTGTTGTGTGATTCCGCCGGCGATTGGGATGTGTGATGTCGCTGGCGTGTGACGATTGTGCCCTAATTTTCGAATGAAATTTTTTTACGTTAATTATATATTGATTTTATATGATGGAAACCAAAAATAAAAAGATTATTACAAATCTTATGAAAGGCATAAATATAGGTATTTCCAAAACTAAAAGTTTTAATATAATATGTATTACCAATATTACCCTTTACTTAATATAAAAATAATTAAAAAAAATGACACGTGGCACATTATGAAGCGTCCAAAAAATAAGATGTATAGTTGAATATATGATCGTTGTTCATTCAGGACATATAGTTCAGATTTGAACACAATTATATATATATATATATATATATATATATATATATATATATATATAAGAAGATATTTGGACCGACAACGTGGACAACCTCCTGAGGCAGCAGATTGGGATGATTGGGCCTAACCCAAAATATACTATATAAAATTATATTAATTTATATTATATGTATATTATTGTACAACTTTATGTTTTACATATTAAAAAAATCATATTGTTTCTTTGTAAACTAAGTATCGAATAATACTAATTTAACACAAATAATTAAACTTCGTGTGTCCATTGCGTGAGTGCAATACTGGTAAAAATCGAACTCAATTCGGTTGATTATAGGTTTTTATTTTTGGACCTGAAAATCGAACCAATCGACTGAATTTAAAATATAATAAATTAAATAAATAAACAATATATATTATATTATATTGTAATAAGTGAAGAAGAATGAAACTATCCTTCTTAAAGTAAATCCAAATTCCCCCGGTAGCGCCGCGAAGCCCTCTCCAGCGGCACAACCATCCCCTCAGCCTTTTGCTCTTCACCGTATTAGAGATATAACCCTAGTTTGTAAATAGATATTTTGTGTTAGTAAGGAAGGTTCTCGAAGAAGAGGAGTTAGCAAAATATCTAGAAGTTAGTTAGAGATTAGTTAGAATCAGTCTAGAAGGATCGAATGAGCATATAAAAGTGTGATGCTGTAACTGTGTTTCTCAAGTTGAATGAATATCCTTTTTCACTTTTATCTCATGCAAATACTCATGCATACGTAAACATGGTATCTTGAGCCAGACGAACCTCTCGTCGACGGTTATTTTTGATCGGCTTCTTCTGTCTCTTCTCCTTCTTCTCTGGTTTTCTATGGCGTCGATCACGTTTCCAGCTGTCTCTCTCAAATTAACACGGGCAAACTATAATTACTGGAAGCCTCAGATCGTTGCGACGGCACGAGCTTACGGTCTTGAAGATTATCTCCTTGGTCTTATTCCGGCTCCGGCGAAGTTTCTCGAGTCGACAATTTTCGATGACGACTCACCTTCTGCGAGTATATCTCAGCTTAATCCTGTCTACATTGACTGGGTTAAGAAAGATCAGCTGCTAGTTAGTTGGTTACTTGCCTCCGTTTCTGAACAAATGCTTGGTCATGTTGCGAGGTATTCATCTGCTTTTGAGATATGGACGATTCTCGAAAAACTATTTCAGAACAGTTCTAAGGCTCGGGTATTACAATTACGAAGTCAACTTCACGCATTGAAGAAAGGATCTCTTTCTATTGATGAGTACATTGGCAAAGTGAGAGAACTCGCCGATGATCTTGTTGCAGCGGGACAGGAGATCTTGGATGATGAACTGATTCTTCACATACTTGAAGGCGTCGGTTCTGAGTTTGATGCGGTAGTGGTTAATCTTACCACGCGATCGGAGAGGTTTACCATACCTGAGGTTCAATTCGCTCTCCAAAATCACGAGATGCGAATTCAGAATAGTCAGTCGACCGGGATGATTGTTACTCTGGCAGCTCATGTAACTACTTATAATACAGGTTACCAGGGTCGTGGTGGTAACCGTGGAGGTTGCGGTAATCGCGGTGGTCGAAACAATGGTGGTGGTCGTTACAGTCGACCCCGCGTTTTCTGCCAGATTTGTGGGAAAGCCAATCATGTGGCGTATAAATGTTTTAAGCGCTTTGATGCTTCGTTTCAGGGTCCGGATTCTTCTTCTAATACTACTAACCAGGCTTTCTTTGCAGCATCTCTGGCTATTCCTGATGATTCGAATGCCGATTGGATAATTGATTGTGGCGCGACGTCGCATATTGCTGCGAACCTGAATAACTTGCAGCTCAAGGATGAATACACGGGTATGGATTCAGTAACTGTGGGCAATGGATCCTCACTTCCCATTTCTCATGTTGGTAAGTCGTTGTTACCTACATTATCTCAGAATCAGCCTCTTCTTCTCAATCATATATTATATGTACCGAATATCACTCGAAACCTTATCAGTATATCTCAGTTCACACGTGATAATAATGTTGTCATTGAATTCCACCATGATTGTTGTGTTGTTAAGGACAAAGTGACAAGGCAGATTCTACTCAGAGGCATACTTAAAGATGGTCTCTACCAACTTGATCTCCGCCATCTTTCTACACGGTCTGCGGCAAGTTACATTACCACTACTACTCCTACTATGGCTATGGTGTGGCATCATAGGTTGGGTCACACAAATTCCGCTACTCTTCAATCTGTATTGAAGTCAGAGAATGTGTCTGTCAAGCAATCTGATCTCTCCTTCTGTAATTCATGCTGTATGGGTAAACTTCATTTGTCTTCATTTCCTGTGCGTTCGTCTTATTCATGTAAACCGTTTCATATTGTACACTCGGATGTTTGGGGTCCGGCTGCTGTATCTTCGAGGGAAGGTTATAAGTACTATATTCACTTTGTTGATGAGTGCACCCGGTATACGTGGATTTTTCCTTTGACTGCCAAATCTGAAGTTCATGCTATTTGTATCAAGTTCTTCTCTTATGTGCTTAATCAGTTCTCTACATCTATTCAAGTGTTCCAAACAGATGGTGGGTCGGAGTATAAGCCTCTGCTACCTTTTCTTCAAGAGAAAGGGGTTGTGCTACGAAATTCTTGTCCATACATTCATCCACAAAACGGTTTGGCCGAACGGAAGCATAGACATGTTGCCGATACGGGGTTCTCGCTTCTTGCCCAGGCTCGACTTCCATTCATTTACTGGTGGGATGCCTTCTCTATAGCTGTACACATTATCAATCGGTTACCTTCTCCAGTTACTCAGCATAAATCTCCTTATCAACTCCTTTTTCACAAAAAGCCAGACTATAAATTCCTAAGATCATTTGGGTGTTCCTGCTTCCCATACCTCCGCCCATACACTAACTCCAAACTCCAATTTCGCAGCTCTCAATGCATTTTTTTGGGTTATAGCACGATGCATAAAGGATACAAGTGCTTGCATCCATCGGGGAGGGTTTATATTTCGCCCACTGTCACTTTTGATGAACTTCAATTTCCCTATCCTACTCTTTTTCCTTCACTCACAAATGATTCTTCTTCCCCACCTCCTGTATTCCAACTATCTACCCATACTTCACTTCAACCTACTCATCCCAGGGCCAGAACTGATACTCCTTCTCCTATACAAACCACGCCAAATCCACCCAGTCCTCCATCATCACCTCCTCATAATAATTCTTCTCCTTCTTTCCACAATACCTCTGATATCCATCCCTCTACTGAGTCTGATCCGAGTCCGGTTGATAATTCTTCCTCTACTAATCCTCAATCTCTGCCACCTCCTGAACCTAGTCATCCTATGGTTACTCGATCGAAAAATGGGATTTTCAAGCCTAAAGTTCTCTTTGTAACTCAATGTGATGATGTTGAACCTTGCAGTGATGCTCAAGCTCTAGCTCACCCCGCATGGAAGAAGGCCATGCAACTTGAGTATGATGCGTTAATTCGCAATGACACTTGGAGTTTAGTTCCGCCTGATCCTACCATGAACTTGATTACTAACAAATGGGTCTTCAAAATTAAGAGGAAACCGGATGGGTCTGTTTATAGGTTCAAAGCTCGGTTGGTGGCTCGCGGGTTTGAGCAACATGCGGGTGTGGATTTTTTGGAGACATTCAGCCCGGTGGTTAAGCCAACGACCGTTCGATTGATCTTATCTCTTGCCGTCTCCTTCAAGTGGGATGTTCAACACATTGACATCAATAATGCGTTTTTGAATGGGCATCTAAAGGAAACTATATACATGGTTCAACCGACTGGTTTTGAGGATCACCATCGACCACAGCATGTGTGCAAGCTACAGCGTTCGTTATATGGTTTGCGTCAAGCTCCTAGGGCTTGGTTTGACAGGCTCAAATCTTATTTACTCAGTAGAGGGTTGGTTCGTTCTACATTCGACCATTCCTTGTTTATTGGTACTCAATCTGCCTCACGTGTTTTTGTGCTTGTTTACGTCGATGATATCTTGATCACAGGAGCTGATTCTGATTGCATTCGGAGGTTGATTAGTGATCTGGACAAGGAGTTCTCCTTGAAGACTCTGGGGTCTGTTAGCTATTTTCTGGGAGTGGAAGTTTCACGCCATCAATCTGGGATGTTTCTGCAGCAGCAAAAGTACATTCGTGACCTGCTGCACCGAGCAAATATGCTTGATTGCAAGCCGTGTGGTTCACCCATGCAACCACGAGCCAAGTTGAATCCTGATGATGGTCCAGCTTTTGCTCAACCTACGTTGTATTTTAGTATCATTGGTGCGTTGCAATATCTTACACTAACCAGGCCCGACATCAATTATGCAGTGAATCGGCTTAGTCAGTACGCCCAGTCTCCTACTGAATCTCATTGGACGGCTTGCAAGCGAGTTCTACGGTTCTTGAAAGGTACTATCTCTAGTGGGTTACTTTTCAAACCAGTCGCTGACTTCAATCTCTCGGGGTTTTGCGACGCTACATGGGCTAGTGATCCGATTGATCGCCAGTCGACTGGCGGCTACTGTATATTCTTTGGTTCTAATCTGCTTGCTTGGTCGTCGAAGAAGCAGACAGTGGTGGCTCGGAGCAGTGCTGAATCCGAGTACCGCGTTCTTGCCGATTTCGTTGCAGAGCTTCTTTGGCTCAAATCGGTTTTTCTGGAGCTTGGGTATTCCTTGACGTCGCCTACTGTCTTATGGAGTGATAATCAGAGTGTCATAGCCCTTGCTTCAAACCCAGTGTTCCATGCTCGCACGAAGCATATTGAAGCCGATGTTCATTTTGTTTGTGAACGTATTCTCAGTAACGACGTGGAGGTTCGATTTGTTCCTAGTG
This sequence comes from Plectranthus barbatus, assembly GCA_026898455.1. Lineage (NCBI taxonomy): Eukaryota > Viridiplantae > Streptophyta > Magnoliopsida > Lamiales > Lamiaceae > Plectranthus > Plectranthus barbatus. The sequence continues at coordinate 553,667 of JAPKLW010000338.1, read as the reverse complement.
ATGATCAGTTGGCTGATGTTCTAACTAAGCCTCTTTACGACACTCGGTTTCAGTGCTTATCGTCCAAGCTTGGTTTACAAGCTCCCCCATGTCCAGTTTCTGAGGGGGTATATTAGAGATATAACCCTAGTTTGTAAATAGATATTTTGTGTTAGTAAGGAAGGTTCTCGAAGAAGAGGAGTTAGCAAAATATCTAGAAGTTAGTTAGAGATTAGTTAGAATCAGTCTAGAAGGATCGAATGAGCATATAAAAGTGTGATGTTGTAACTGTGTTTCTCAAGTTGAATGAATATCCTTTTTCACTTTTATCTCATGCAAATACTCATGCATACGTAAACACACCGTCTTTGATTTCTATCCACAATTTGGTTGGAAGCAAAGTGAATAGTACGAACCGAACTATAAGTTCGATTCTTGATCGATTTTACAGAGTGGTTCGATTAATTTGATTCTTGTTATTTTGGTCTATTTTCAATCAAACTAACCGTATGCACAGTTTTATAACCAATCACTTGCTGAGTTGATTTTCAATTATCATTTGTCCTAAATTAAATTAATTCCATGTATAAAATAAATTATTTTCTTAAGCAAATCTAAACATAGCCTATTTTTCCTCCACATAACCATTTTTATTTTATTAAAAAAAATTATTATTTAATTCAATACCCAAGTTACTAATCGAAATGCATGTCTATTTTGATGAGAAAAAAAAATTGATGACAAAGCTTTTAAGAGAAGACAAACAAACACATCATTCTACTGCTTAATTAAATTCAAGAAAATCAAAGTTCGCTAAAAAAATTCTGGTTTGAAAACACATGGGTGGTGGCAAACGTAACAATCCATCATTCTTCAATGTAATTGCATGCAACATTTTTACTAGATCCAAATACATGAAGTTACCAAAAGATTTATAGCTTTTTCAACACTACAAAGCCATATACCCCCTCCGTCCTATTTTAATAGTTTTGTTTTTTATTTCCGTACGTTCCAATTTAATAGTTTTTTTCTAAAAATAGTAACTTTTTCACACTCAATAATAAAATATTAATTTCACTCAACTTATTTTACACAAAATATCTTTGCTATTGTGTCAAAATTAAACCAGACTATTAATCTGGGACGGAGGGAGTATAATTTATGCATGCGAAGTAGTCTCGATGGAGTTAGTCAGTGCACCCTATATATTTCAGAGAAAAATGGATATTCTTTCTAAAGATTTTTTTCTTTTTAATATTTGTCTATGTTGATGATATATATATATTAATTTATTGAAAAAATCATTGAACATATAAATATCTTTATAAGAAAAGGAACCCAGTTCGTTTGGACAGACACACTAAAACTTGATCCACTTGCATTGTTAACTCCGAAACAATTTTTGTTTTTTTGCAGTAGATTGTCGGAAATATTTCTGTTAATTAACAACAAATTAAACCTACATTAAAATAAACTATACATGTCCACTCAATTCTATTATTATGTATTTATAACGTTGACATTAATGCTGCGCTTAGCTAGTTTAATAATCCTAACTTGTTATAAATAAATGATAATAATAAGATTTGGTTATAAAATTGAACAAAATTGGTCACCACTTGAAAAAAAAAATAATGATGATCATGATCGATGAATCACATGCACCAGTTTTCGTTATCGATTGCTTTTAAACTTTGTAACTAATTGATGTCTATTTAATCTTTGGAAAATTGTAATAATTCATGTCCCAATATTATACTTTCATTATTGCCTAAAAATCTCATTTTGATAGGTGACCGAATTATAATCTAGGGATACGATTGTTTGTATTTTTAAAAGTAGTAATCCATTGTTTGCAAAGTAATTAAGGTTGAAAAAACAAGGAAAATATATATTCAATTATACGAGATTAGGGAAATTTACTTCAAAGTGTTTTTGTTACGAATTATATTCCACACTTTTATTTTGCTATGTAAATTTGTCATCAGTCATTAATAGTTCTAATTTTAGTTAATGCACACATTATTCGCCTGATATATATATCGACCACGAGTATCTCGCTCTGTTTTAAAATTCCCAAATGAATAAAGTGGCATAGTTTTATCTAATTCAAGGGTTGACAATTTCTGACACTGTACGAACTCGCATGATAATAATGGGCACGGACACGATCCCGTCAAACTCAAACTCGAACACATTAAGCTCTACACGCAAATTTGACAAAAACATCTGACATGATAACGACATGATGCACATAAATTGTCAACTCTATACTCAAGACTAAAAATCTTTGACATGACACGATAACACGGCATGACCCCGCACGATAATAATTAATGGCATGAACACGACACAAATCCATTGAACTTAATTACAAACATGACATGAACGTGATAACCTTCGACGAGATAACGATCCGACACATACAAATTACCAGCATTAATCACCATTAATACTCGAAGATATAATTATATAATAGGATAATAAGTACAGAATATAATCTCCTACTTTAGGGTCATCCATAAGGAAAGATAACACTAACAATATTATTAACTTGGTGCTAACAATGCCGCCTAAGAAGTCTACAAAGATAATTAAAAATTAGAGTCCCATGACAAGTAAACTCCTATAACTCTCTCCGCCAAACACCAAACAAATCCAAAAAACATTATTTAATTGTTGACTTTGAGTTTGAAACCACTTCTTGCCACCCAACTCTCCTTGAGAATGTCAACTCTTATCTCTCTACACTAAAAAAAATAAAATAAAAAATCATCACCTTGTTTTGTTTCTGCATATAAATCACCAAAACCCAAAGTCCTTGTCAGCCATGCATGAGCAAAAAGCCATGGCAAAGCGATTTGAAGAGCATCAGACCAAGGCTCTCAAGTTAGCATTCGAAGCTTGTGATAGACTAACCAAGTCCAAAAAGATTGAGTTGGTGGAGGCTACGGGGCTGGATGTAGAGCAGATATCGAGCTGGTTCAGTCGGAAACGGGCCCGCAGACGGGCCAGCGAGTTGATATTCGGGCTAGATCGGGATCACTCGAGGCTCCAAGAAGAACTCAAGCTTAGCCAGGAGAGAGAGGTCATTCTGCGACGTGAGCTGGAGGAGAGCAGGAAGAGAGTAGCTCAGCTTGAAGATGAGAACCGGAGTTTGAGAGAGAGGGATAGAGGGCATGTGCAGCTTGATGATGAGGTATGTGAGTGGGAATTGATAAGTGTTGTAGCAAATGTGGTGAGGGATTAGTGAGGAGTTTTGATTTGCAGGTAATTCCTTAAATAAGGGATGAACACTTTTTTTTTTTTTTAATAGAATGTATTAATTTAAATTTTATTTGAAATTTGAGATGTTCTTAATGTTACTCGAATTCATGTTCTATAGTTGATACCACACTTAGTAGAATCCATCCAATCCACACACCTCTAACCGAGTTAAAAAGCATGCACATATTTGGTTGTTCTAGGTGGATTTTGTTGTGTATTTAGTATTGAAGTAATTCGGAGGAACAAAATTGATTTAAATTTTGTAAATATTTGATATATTTTTTGATTAATTGATTGATTACAAATAATAGAAATGAATCCTATTTATATGATTTACATCACTTTGACTATATTAAATACAATGCATGCATTCAACTAGTTCATGTATTTGATCATTCATGAATCTCCATGTTCATGTATCTTCCAAATACATCTTCTTGATTCTTCCAAGTAGGCAAGTTGAAGATCACTTTAGGATTCTAAATTGACCTTTCAACACCTCTTCTTAATTTGTAATCCGAAAGTGATCACGAAATCTTTGAAGCGACTCAAATGCTAAAGCTTCTACGATTTGCTCCTTGCCTTGTGATGTTGTACTTCTTCCAAATCTTGGCCTTAGGCCATCAGCATCATGTGCTTTCTTTGTTTTGCCTTGTGCTGCAGCATTATCAGCTACAGCTGAGCTCTTCTTCTCTTCACTAAATTTCACTTTATTGAGCAAATGATCAAGTGACTGATGATGAATCACTTTGTTTCTTTGGATTAACCCTCTTGGATCATGCTTCACTTTGTAAATCCATTTGACACCAATAACACCTTTATCAATTGGCTTGTAATGAATGTTTATGTCTAATTTTTGTTGATCACTTGGATCTTTTCATCCATTGTTTTTCTCCATGCTTTTTCTTTGAATGTTTCAGCAAAGCTTTTTGGCTGAACATAACAAGAATTGCATATAGCAAGAATATTGTTCAGACATTTATATCTCTTGGGAGTTAAACTCGAACTTGATGAACTTGGTGAGTCCGGATTCACTTGATTCAGCAACGGTGCAGTTGCTTCAGCATAGCTTGCATCTCCAGATGTTGTTGTTGTAGCATGCCTTGCACTTATGATGCTTCAGCATAGTTGATATTTAGACCAAAACTTCGGTTCACTATTTTGATCTTAGTAAACACATTTGTTTAGTCATGCTTGTCAAAGATCGTGCACTCTTTGTTGTCGAAAATGACTTTGTATCTGTTCTCCAAATTTTGACCAAGACTAAGCAAATTTTGTTTCAAACTTGGCACAAAGAGAACATTGGAGATGTATCTTGGACCATCCTTTGTAGGAGTGTATATGGTTTGGTCCAAACCGGCCAAACCGAAATAATTTGGCCGGTTTGACAAGTGCAAAAATCGGTCGGCCGGACCGTAAGTTTCAAACCGTATTAATTGGTTTGGTCTACGGGTTGAGTAGAGAAACCGGTCGTTTGGACCGGACCGTTTATATTAATAATAAATATTTAGATTATATTTTATACTAAAAGTGTAAATAGAGTACATTTAGTATAGTGGTTCTATCTAGGTGTGAGTTCAAATCCTCTATGCAACATAGTATAATTTTTATTTTTCTCATACATTTTTATTTATTTTTTAAAATCTAAAATAAAACTTAAACTATCAAATATTTCAATCTCATTTTAATTCTTTTTCTACATTTTATTTATTTTCTGAAATCTAAAATAAACCTTAAACTATCCAATATTTAAATCTCACAATTTTATTCAAATGTCTCTCTTTACCCTTATTGTCTTCTCTGTTCTCTGGGCAAGCTTCATCGTTATCGTATCTTAATAATTTCACCTTACTATTATTTTTGAGAATGTGATATGAACTATTATTTTTTGATGTCATTAATTGTTTGTTTTATTAAGATTGTCTCATACTTTGCCGATGAGAGCCACTACTAATTATTTTTAATTTCTCAAATAAAGTGTAGCTAAAAATATGAGATTTTTCTACGTTTCGACTTTGCCCCGTTAACGTCGTATTTCAAACCGTTAAACCGGCCAAACCAAACCGTTTTATTTGGTTTGGTTTGAAATATTAATTTGGCCGGTTTGGTTTGAGAATTTTTCAAACCGTATTATTTGGTTTGGTCCATACTTCAACCTTCAAACCGACCAAACCGGACCGTGTACACCCCTAATCCTTTGTATAGATCGGAAATGTACCAATTCTTTTAGATCTTATCAACTCTCCATTTCCAAGTTGGGTTGGTGTTTTGACCTCTTTGTTGAGTTTAGAGAATATTTCTCTATTTGGCATCATATGATTGTTGCAGCCACTGTCCAGCAACCAAATATTTTTAGCATCTTGTTGAGAAGTTAAGCAAGAATAAAATACTTGCTCTATCTCTTTTTCATCTTTTTCGATGAAGTTTGATTCTTCATTTTCACCATCTTATTGATACCAACAATCTCTTTGAGAATGAGTTACATTTTTACACCTCTTGCACTTGAATCGATAGTCACTTGTGTTGTGATTATTTTCCTGCATATGCGACATCATTCTTCAGATCTGAGATCACCCACAAAGGAAAAGCCCCTCGATTGTGGAGGTGCTTAAGAGCATCCCTAACATACCAGGTCTCTCTCGAGCGAGACCTGAAGGGCCTATTGTTGGGTCGGGAATCAAATGGTCCATCTCGAAAACCCTAATAGGCCCACCGAGCCACAGGACCGACCGATTGCGATCGGGTCCTAGTAGGAAGCAGTTCGACAGCGAGCTACTAGCTGGAAATAATAGTCCGCTGAAGAGAGGGACAACCCAGGAGCAGGTCGATTAGCGATGAGCTACCTTAGTCGAGTTGCACAATGGTCGAGAAGGGATTCGAATAAGAGTGCGACAGCTTTGGAGGCCTCCAACAGCAGAAACATTGCAACGACCTAAAAAAGACCAATGAACTACCAGTAAGAACTCGGAGGTGTGCCTTAGAAACCGTAGATCACCTTTGCGCCCTATATAAAGGCATTTGTAAGCTAAAAATCACCACCTAACTTTTACGCACTTTATATGCCCGCCTATTGTAATAGCTATACTCCGTACTCAAGCTATTATATACACTTCGCCGGAGCTCGCTTAGCACGGCCTGAATTTGATCCAAAAGTTGGGCTATCTCGAAATTGGTTACAACCCTAGGGTCGATTATGACCCTGACCCGGGGTTCTGTTACGACCCTGAGATCAATGGTTGAAGCTGCTCCTTGGCTCGTCGACGCAGTACGTTGTGGAGGTGGTCTCACTTGTTTGTTCACCATCCTGGCCAGGTCAACAAGAGGAGTGAAGTTCGCGTTGCTGATTCCTGTGCTGATTAGCACTGGGATTGGTTGTGTTCTATTCGAGGCTTCTCACTGGGAGGGATACCTGCCATTTTCCTGCAAAATTGATTATAAAAGCCTTACGGTAAGTGCCAAAATGTTGAGGTTCGAAATTTGATTGATTGAGGCCCTTAGAATTGGGTTAGCAAAATAACATATATTGATAAAAAATAGGATTTGGATGTGAGAAATGAATGATGAACACAGAAAATGATGATAAATAAGCACGTAGAACACCAAACCGACGTCGAACGCAGTATAAATTGAATGCTAAGTTTAAGATTGAACAAGAGGAATTAAGAACGTAATGATTGTGTATTTTGACAGAAATTTGGCTAACGTACAGTGTGATCATAATAATTGATGTACAAATCAACCTGGAACCTCTAGACATAAGGGAGGCCCATTACAAAAAATCTTGGCCTAACAAACCCTAGTTGAAGTAAAAAACGACCCCAAATTTTTCAGAACGATTCTGGATTTTTCGAAGCCAACCCCGAAATCCTAGGGGTCGGTTAGGGTTGATGAAGACCCGAATTTCTCAAAACAGACTCCAAAAATTTCGGGTTGGTTAGGGTTGACGCGGCACCTCTCCAACGACTTCGTGCTTATCCATTTTCTCGGGATTGGTGATGGACCCAACCTCGGGATCAGTTTTGGATCCGACCCCATGGTTGGTATGTATGCTGGAGCGGGTCTTGACTTGGTTTTTGGGCTGCAACTTGCTGAACTTCGAATTGATGGGTCACATTCCTTTTGATCCGTTTTATGAGTGCGAGTTGGTCTCGATTGGTTCAGGCCACTTGGGCCTGACCTCAACAATATTCATATTATATTCATTCTCAAATTCAATTTTTTCTCAAGATTATGATGATTTATCATTCTTATTACTCTAAAAACATGAAAATATTACTTTTATATAATAAATTATCTTATATTTTTTACTAATTTTAGCTAACGAACTCATTAATTGAATGCTATGAAGCTCAAGTTTGATTTGTTTAATAAATAAAATTTACTAAATGAAGTTGGATGAACTATCGAATCGAAATTCAAATAATTCACGAATAGTTTGGGTTATTACTTCATCTACAATTCTATCTAGTCCACTTTGCCTATTTCTGCTGTTAATTTCTTTGCTGTCAAAATGGTAGTGCAAATTTGGAGATAAAGATAATAGGTAAAATATATAATAAAAATCAAATTCTTTTATATTTTTCTTTTCACTTCTTTTTAAGTTATTGGCATGGCATTTTGTTACTTTTTTTAGATGGATGCTAATTAAATGACTATTCATGACTCATGAGCAACTAATCCAATATTTAAGAGGATAGATAGGTTCAAATAGTTTTTGGAATTTACGGTAGGCGTAAATTCAAGTTTAATACATTAACGTGGATAGTCTGAAACGAAGTATTCAATTTGAGAGTTGAATTTCTTTTAAAAATTTTAAAGAAATAATTAACACTTATATGAATTTATTTTTGATTTATTAGTATGTATATATTTAAATATTAAAAAATAAAAAATTAATTTAAGGATTAATTACCGTCAAAGATCACGTCTAGACCGTTAAGTGTGACGCACTACCCAATCATCTGAGTAGCATTTAACGAAATTTTGCAACCACATAAAATTGGCAAAATAAAATGAATTATTTAAATTTTATACAAGATCCTCCAACTAAAGCTTTATAAAAAAACAAACGCATAAAGAATTAATATTTTTTGAAATATCTTTTATGAGTTGGCAATATTTTACAGGTCCAACTCATGAAAATCCCCAAATAAATCAACCAAAAAAATACATTACCTCTGAATTCAACTAAAAAAAATAAAACAATAAATCTGAACTTGGACCTGAATGATGCTATTGAGCCTTGCCTCACTCATTCAATGCTGCAACAAGCATTTGTCCCACACTTGCTCCAACCACCTAAAATAGGCTACTCTCCAAGATTTGTTCAACACCAATGCAGTGCAAGCAACTGAACACCCCACAGCATACCCTAAAAGCAACAGCATATAAAACCAATCTATCTCAGACTCATCATTCTCCTCCTGCAATGTTTCTCCAACTTTGCTGCAGTTTCTTGGCAATGGAGGTCCACAAAGACTGTTCCCGATGAAGCTCGAAGCATTCATGCTCTGAACTTGAGTACCTGTTGGGATCTTCCCTGTTAAGCAGTTGTATGACAAGTTGAGATGGCTCAAGAATGACATGGCAGTGATGGTATATGGAATCTCACCGCGTAAAGAGTTTCTTGAAAGATCGAGAGATTCCAAATGGCTCAAGTTTCCAATGCTATGTGGGATGGATGTTGTTAGATGATTCCCGGACAGGTTCAAGGATTTGAGTTCAAGTAGGCTCATTAGGCCTTCTGGGATACCTCCGGATAGATGGTTGTTTGAGAGGTTGATAGTCTTGACCAAAAGCAGAATGGTATCGTATTGAAGCATTACTCCTTTTGTGAAAACTAAAACACTCTCCATCAAGGCACCAAAGACAGAAGAATATTCTATTTCCCCTGTGACATATTCCTCGAGACCTCTTTTCGTAGCCATTGCAGTGAAATTGTTAACACAATCAGGAATCACCCCGGAAATGTTGTTGTTGGAGAGATCCAAGATTTGGAGACTGTTCAAATGGCATATAGTTGAAGGGATTTCACCACTGAACTTGTTGAATTGCAGAAAGAGAATCTTCAACTTGGATAGGCTTGTCCCCATCCATGTAGGTATGTTTCCAACAAGTTCATTACCACTAAGATCAATCTTCACTAATTTGGTGCATTTATGCATGGAAAAAGGTATCTGCCCTGACAGCTTGTTTCCATATAGGTTTAAGGACTGCAAGTTCCTCAGATGTCCTATAGAATCTGGGACACCCCCAAACATCATGTTGTTTCCTAAATTCAAGTATATCAAAGATGGCCATTTCATCCAACAATCTGGGATTCCTCCTGTGAGCTGATTTTCAGCAAGATGGAGAATCTTTAACGTATAAGTCATTTCATCTGTTCTGTTACATAGGAAGTGTGACATACCTCCTGAGAAAGAGTTATTGGACAGATCCAACTCCACCGTATCACTTGATACTCGAGGTAATGAGCCACTGAATTCGTTGCCACTCAAATATAGCCTACGATGACGTGGAAATCCCTCATGGTTCACGCGCACCTTGAAGTCTGGAATGCTTCCATGGAGATGGTTGTGAGAGAGGTTCAAGACACTGACACCCCAAACCCAACTCGGAACATGACCAGAAATTCCAGTATCTGATAAATCAAGAACCAAGATACTACTCTTCTGCATCTCAATCCATGATGGGATAGTCCCTGGACTTGTCTCCAAGATCCAGGAACCAATTCCAATCTCCACAAGCTGGAAAGGTGGAATCCAATTCGGGCTCACTTTCAAACTCAACTTGTTACCTGAGGCAAATAAATACTTCAATCTTGTGAGGTTGGAAAAGTGGCTCTCATTCACAACTCCTTCCAGCATGTTACGCCCAATGGAAAGAGTTTTCAAGTTAGAAAGCTGCCCCAACTGCACTGGAAAATCTCCGGTCAGTCCGTTGAATCCTAGCCATAATGTGTCTAGGTGAGACAACTGGCCCAGATTGTTAGGAATTGCACCTGATAATGAGTTTCTGGTGAAATCAAGAACTTTAAGTCTTTTAAAATTCCCAAACTGATTGTTTATATGGCCAGTAAGCTGATTCTCCCTCAGACGAAACACTGCCAAAGATTCCAAGAAGCAGTCGGACATATTTCCAAATGATTCTGAAATCTTTCCCTGCAGCTTGTTACCTGATAAGTCCAATCTCCTTAGTTTGCACAAACTAGCAATCTCTCTTGGTATTTTTCCAGAAATTTGGTTGTACCTTAAACTAAGGGTGTGAATAGATGTGAGATTTGCTATATCTTTGGAAATCATACCTTGCATAGAATTGTAACCCAAATAAACAAACTCAAGATCTTTGCACAAGTAGAGCCAATCTGGAATGGTGGAGCTGAATTTATTCCAAGAGAGATCAATGTATTGGAGTTTGGTGGTGTTGCTGATAGCTGGAACAGAACCTTGAATCTTGTTTCGGCTGAGGTCGAGGAAAACAAGATTGCTCTGTCGGAAAGCCCATCTTGCAATGGAGAGAGAATCAAACTCATTCCTGGAGAGATCAAGAAAGGCTAAAGAAGTGACATTAATATGAGACAAAGGAGCAACAAAATCAAGCTTGCAACTAGAGAGATGCAGCTCAACCAAAGAAGGGAGAGAGTCGACAACGTTTAACCAGTCGATTGCTTTGCTGAGGTCCACAGAATTCATGTTCAGCTGCTGCAATCCAACCAGGCCTGACAGCCATCCAAGACTGCCCACATTCAACCCCAAATCTTCCAAAATCAAAGTTTTCAGATTTGAAAGGTTTCCCATGCTGTGAGGGAGCCTTCCATGAAATCCAGCACGAGACAGATTCAAATACTCGAGGCTTGTGAGCGACCCTACGAATGAAGGGATGGTCCCTTCAAACATGTTATGGCTCAGATCAAGATATCTCAGATTCTTGAGATGGAGAACACTTGAAAAGTTAGCCTTGCCATGTAATCTTTGAGCCTCATCACGACCTCGAAGATGGAGTTGATGAACATAACCTGTTGATTTGCTGCAAACCACACCTTCCCACATGCAACAATCAACCTCGATGTTCCACGAGGAGAGTAGATTTGAGGGATCATTCAAAGATTTCTTGAAGCTTAGAAGAGCATGTTTCTCAATTTGGTGACAGAAACTGCTGCTGCTTCCATCAGAAAAGCTCAATCGCAAGAAATTGGCCATGCACAAAATAAACAGAAAAAACAAAGAACTCTTTTTCGATGCAATCATCGTCAGTTTTGTCTAAGGTAGCATAAAATGAAGTAATTTTGTGATTGAATAAATTAGATATTTTCAAAGAGAATACTAGAAGAAGATCGATTGTCAATATATAATATCAAAAGTAAAAGAGAATACAAGAAGTTCACGTATGCAAGTTAGTAATGAAAAATAAATATTAATAATTATCATGCCTATTAATCAAATATGAAGTGAAGAATTTCACGTATGCATCTTGTGAAGTCATAGAAATTTACTTTAAATGAAGATTATAATTACTTAAATGTAATTAAAGAAATTGCGAGAACTATAATCTCTTTGATTGAATAAATTATATTTTATGAAAGAGAATTCTAGAAGAAGATAATCAATGTTTATCATCAAAAGTAAAAGAGAATACAAGAAGTTCACGTATGCAAGATGGTGATGAAAAATAAATATTATTATCTTCCAGGAATTAAATTCTTCATCTTATCTACAATTTTGGTAGATTACCTAATATCATGCATCTATATGTATGTATAGGATTGGGATATCATGAGAAAAGTTCCTCATGAAAAATAAGAAATAAATACAAACTTTTTTTTTCAATTCTGTTGTTTTTGTTGGACTTAAAAAATATTAGGTAATTTTGTCACTTTTAACAAGCCAATATTTCTTCTCCTCCTTTCTCCACTTTTAGTTTTTTCATTAAAATTACTAGTATTGTGATAATTTTATTGCACCAAATGTGAATAGAGAGACAACCACTTATGAAGTAAATTCAAGAGACATGACCTTCAAAAACAAATTTTCAAGGATGATTGGGATATTCAACATATGGGAGTCAGAAGTTCACACATAGTGCTTGTTTTATGTCAAATTGATACTTATTTTATGTAAAATTATTGCTTAATTATGAATGAATCGTTTTGTATACATCATGCTATAGTTTTTCACGAAAGAAACCTCAGTTTTGCAATAAAAAAAAGCAACAATCTATATTACTCCTTCCGTCCGGTTTATAAGACCCTTATCTTTTCGGTACGGAAATTAAGAGTTGTGAGTGTATAATGAGTTAATGGAATGAATATTTTATTGTTGAGTGTGAAAAGATTGTCATTTTTGGAAAGGGACCAATTTAGTTGGGACGCCCGATTTGGTAAGAGGGTATCATCTGTTGGGACGGAGGGAGTACAATTTTTGTAAAAGTGTGATTTATGGTGGATTGTTATTAGCTACATAGAACTGCATATTTTCATATTTGATGTGTGATAAACATGTTTTTATCATCAACACATAACTAATTTATTATAATTAGGATAATTTTAAAGACAGCCAAAAAATTTCTCACATATCTCCTTTTTTTATAAAATAAATAAAATTATTACTATTTATTACTCTCTCCGTCTCAATTATTTGGTCCAGATTACTTTTTTTGGGTGTTTCATTTATATGGTCTTATATCTAAATTTAGTATTTTTTTTTGTTAGTGTTATAAATTTATCCTTAAACAAACTTATAAATTACAAGGGTCTATTATTAATAGTTATTGCTATATAAGGGTAATTCAGAAAATTTGTACATATATTTATTATTTTCATAAATGAATTTTGACATTCATACAAGTTAAAACTGGATCAAATAATTGATACCGAATGAATATTACTGTTTTATCCTTGTAAACTTTTTTCTTAAAAAAATCGCAGCCCCCACCCACCCCTTCCAATTGAATATGTTTTTTTGACTTTCTTTTCCTAATCTTATATGCCCAGATTTTCTATTTGCTCCCCTTTTCTTGTCGCGATTATATGTCCAGATTTTCTAGAGTTGGGATTGAGTTTTGATCTTGGATTATTTTCTTGATCTCTAATATGTTTCCTGTAAGGATTTTGGGCACGGGCCGATCGATTCCTTATTGCTTTCAAGATTTCTCGAATTATGTTGGGCTTGATAACCAGTGAGTTGTAGAGTGATGACTGTGGGTAGCAATATTTTTCAGAAACTCCGTTTACACCCGTGCATGATCGCGTGGAATCCAGACCAACACATCGAGCTCTATAAACAACATAGCAATTCAGATAGGAGCTCTGTAGAGATTCAAATCTCTACAAAGAATTATATTGACTAAGTACTCATGCCGGAGCATCAAAGATTAACTGGAAGGAAGACGAATGATGAAATGAACAACCGCCAAATGATTATGGAATATTAATAAGAAAATTAATAGGATACTTGGGTCAACCTACCCGCTCTTTTTGATGTGGTTAATAAGGTCAACTCATTGGATTTGGGTTAAATTGACACACTTTACACTGTAGTGACCTGGTGCCGGAAGTAAATGTAGGTGCAAAGAAGCACGGACAATGAGCGGCTCTCATAAGACTACCATTAGTTTTGCAAACAGTGACATGAATGAACCAGACTCACTCTAGAACGAGGTGCTACTCATACATATATGGTGCATCATCTTTTCCTAGCTCATTCAAGGAAAACTCCAAAAGTTAAAGCGTGATCAGGTATAAAATTAACATGGGTGATACCCTGGAAAATTGGTGCATGTGATTGAGGACAAAACACACTAGAAAATATTTGTGTTGGCCATTGGGTTAGCCGTCAGTGTGGAAGCTGGTTTAGGTAATTGATGAGTAACGTGACCGACCTAGAGTGAGCTCATTCAAGCCTTGGGGTCGGGGCAACGCGAAAAATTATTATGTACAAATTAACCTTGTGAAGCCATCCATCACATTGTATAGGAAATGAACGTAGTAGTGTCACACAATTAGGGGACTTTATCATTGTGAACACATTCTTAATCATTATATGTTTTTTGACCAAAGCATTCAAAACATTGCTACATCATAGGAGCTTATTCGCTTTATTTAAGACAGACCTTCAACGAGGAAATCCATTTGTATCAACCATAGCAACGGATGGGATCGGTGCAGCCCTTGGCCGCCGACTGCTTCAGCCCGCGGCCGCCGCCCTTCTCCAGATACTGCTGGTGGTACTCTTCCGCTGGGTAAAACCTCTTGGCTGGAAGCACTTCTGTCACAATCTTGTTGTTCAACTCCTTCTGCTTTGCCTCTAATGATTCTTGGGCTAATTTTGCTTGCGTTTCATTGTAGTAGTATATCCCTGATCTGTATTGCGTCCCAACATCATTTCCCTACCAAGTTCCCACAAATTAACAAATGATTAGGGTCTTGTTACATTAACAAAGCATCGCTAAGTATAACTCTAAATTCACAAAGAGGAAGAAAAGCAATCGGCGAAGATCCAAATAAGATACTATAAATATAAATTGGGAAGGGATGATGGATGAATGCACCTGGCGATTAAGAGAAGTGGGATCGTGCTTCCCCCAGAAAACACGAAGCAAAGTGGTGTAGGGGCAGACATTGGGGTCGAAATGGATCCGGATCACTTCGGCGTGGTTGGTGGATCCGGTGCAGACCAGCTTGTAATTCGGGTCATGGACGTGGCCCTGGGAGTAGCCCACTTCAGTCTTCACGACGCCCTCCACTCTCTGGAAGGTCAATTCTACCCCCCAGAAGCAGCCGGCGGCGAACTGGGCCAACTCCAGACCCTGCTCCGCCGGGGCGTCGGGATCCGGTTCGAGGGCAGGGTTGGTTGACTCGTTGACGCTGGAGGCCATTGCTGTGTGTGAATTTTGAGGAAAAGAGGGGCTTATAGCTTATATTATCAAGATCTTCAATCCTCTCCCACTGGAAATAAATAAATCTGCAATTTATTTTGTGGCTGTTATTCATTTTTAGTAATTTCATCTTCATATGAACAACATTATTTTTATACCGAAAATGAAATACATAAAAAAATATCTGCATATTAATTATAAAGATCGTCGCCCATCTAAACTAGCCTACTACGACTTTTGACTTGTAATGGTAATGCATTTCCACGAAATAATTTTAAAGAAAATAACGCACATTTCAAAAACAAAATAAATTCGGCAATGAAAACAAGAAAAAACGAGTGCCACAAATTCCTAACTACAATGTTATGCAATTTCCCATTTCTTTCCTTTTTTTTTTCTCTCATTAGCTGAGGTCTTCCGATTATATAGTCCACTTTGATCTTACACGTTTGTAAAAAAATATTTAATATTTAAACAAACTTTCAACATTATACTTATTTAAAGCATTAATTAACCTCTCATTTTTATAATATTGCATTTAATATTCTCATTTCCCAAAATTATTTAGGGATTTAATGGTAAATTACCATATAAAAATAATACCAAATATAGAAGCTGGACTATATAATTGAAACACCCTAAAATAGTAACCCGGACTATATAATCGGAACGGAAGGAGTATTAATTTTCTACTTACAAATGTTCTATTATAATATTGTTTAGTAAGTCTCTTGCCAAACAGTGTGTTTTATGTATGAATGTAAGAATTTGAAGAGAATTTTGATTGAAATATGTATTTATACATAATATATTTCTATCAAAATGTGACATTTTGATCAAAATAACATAATTCCAATTGAAATTATACATTATAATCGAAATGCTATCTCACCATTTCGCACAAGTTTTAGCCAATATTGTTATTTCTTAAATTCCATCCATTTTTCACAGTAGATACGAATAGTAGTGAATGAAAACGAAAAGCGTGACCAGCGGTTCATTGCAGTTCCAATTCAAAACCGGTTTTCAGTCCAACTGCTGAAAGATCTAAATTCCCACAATACAATTGTGTGGCCTTGACAATGCAATTCTGTGTTGTACATGCTCCAGTTCTGTACAAGTCAACAACACTTTCCTCTCTCTCTACATACACAACCTATTCATTCCCATGACTCACTGATAAAACCTCGTACCTCAAACATTTCCAATGCGCCGGATCCGACCCGACCACATGGTTGGTTGGGGTGAGCTAAGCATCCATCTCATCTTCCAATAAAATCTCGTAAATATCAGTCCTCAGATTGAGTTCCTTTTCACGCATCACCTCTTGGAGGTCCGACATCTCTTTCACACTCAATACCGAATTCAGTTTCAGAAAGCCATCCAGCCATAGCTTTTTTGACCTGAATGTGGAGAGAATCATAACCAGAACTAAATAGCACTGCAATCCAAATTTCTTCTAATTTGTTACTGTTGCCAAAAAGAACTCGTACCAGGGACACGCGTGTATTGCACGAAAGAACGCTCTTTTAGCTCCAGATATGTTGCATGCCACGCTCCTCTCATATTCGATGAAACAACGCCACAGAATCACTGAGTTGTGCAATTTGTCATCCTCCAGCGCCCTTTCAAAAAGCCCGCGTATTCTATGCTGGGAGCCCCCGGTGCTCATCTCAAATGCTAATGCATATAGCCATGTAACCACAGACGGAGTCCTGACAAACAATGATCTAATAAGACCCTTCTCAAGAAAAAATGAATTAGGAAAATAAGAATATAGACTATGATGATGATGAAGAAGTCAGTACTTTTGGCAATGATCATCAAAAGTCCAACGCAATTTATTCGGTGAAGTGTAGAGATGGCTGATTTCAACTAGAGTATAGTGAAGATGCGGATTGTAAGGATATAACTCCAGCCCTTTGACAATAGATGTCCATAGGTTTGAAATCTTGAGTTCCGTGCGATTTCTATTAAGCATCCTCACAAAATAGGTGAACAAGAATTCAAGTTGCCGGCTATTCCTTCTCCTCTCTGCAGTAACAACATAATTGAAATAATAAATAACAGCCAAATAATGACACAAACAAACTAGACAAACCAACATATAATTCTGGCTTGAGCTTGAAAGGACATATGAGACAAGCACATGAAAAAACATTTGGCCCCCCCATTATCCTCTGCCCTTAGCAAAAAACAAAGTAACAGAGGAAACCCCAGATTCCCACTGTCTCTAGGTGACATAATTCTGGACATGTAGAAGTTTGAGGAATTTCCCTTATTCAAATATCGCCCAAATTTCAAGGTTCATTACATATACATTTAGGAAAGGCGCATTCACCTGGAAGCACCATCGTAAAAGAATTTTCCAGAATCTCTAATGCATAGGACCATCCAGAAGTCAACTCTTCAAACAAAGCTGCTGAACATATAAGAGCAGCGGAGCTATCATCAATGACACCACGTGCCCATGTTGAACTAAGCACTTTTATACGATCTTTGAACCCCTGGCGGGCTCTGAGTTGTTGAACACTTGATACTAGTCCTTTGAATGGAGTATATCTTTCTCCACTGCCCAAGCAAGATAAGATATGTATTGCACGGGATGATGAGTCAGGACTTTCAGAAGATCTATTTGCAAGCTCAGCTTCCGCATACCAGAAGTACAACAGAGATGCATTGGGGCGAGCATCCTGCTTGATCAAATTAAAGTGCAACCACATTAGATTGAAGCTAGTGATGAATGGAATTGTAGCATAGAAGGAGTGAGATGGACAACGAGAATAAAGATGTTATCATCTGAACTCTTAAAGCAGTTTTGTTGGTTCGAGTAGGATACATAGTTACTGTAGAGAGTTTTTATTGTCGTATTATTTTATGATTGCTAGAAAGAATGAAACAGAAGGAAGATGACGGCAGAAACTAGTTGTAGGATGACTCTCAAAATCGGTAAGCCATGGTAAAGAAAAATGAATACTAAAATCCATAGCAAGCTTCGTTATTACCTCATACTATAATAAAGAAAGTTTTGCCAGAAGAAATGTTTAGAGCATGCTAAGTGAAATCTTGCTCAAAATGTTACAAAAAGAACTAAACAATGGACGAGCCAGCATATAAATTCTATCGACTAGTATAGAGCTAGTTACAGTAAGAAACCATACATACCAATGGAAGCCCCTCAATAGATGATAAAGCCATGTCAAAAACCTTCCTGGAATAATCAATATTTCCATAGAATGCTTCTCTTTTAGCATAAACTCCGCAGAGCAATACATCCTATAACAATGAATCCCATAAATGTAATAAATCATTAATACAACTTTTGAGTTGTGTTTGACAAAAGCTATGTTGTTAGTTAATCAAGTGTAAATCTAAAGAGAATCTACAGATGTTCCTCTAAGTATCCAGAAAGTTGAATGCCCAAGATGACATAAGTTTGACATTAAAACTTCATAGATACCATCCAGAGTATCAAGATATGTACGGACAATCTTCAAATAGACATGTCACACAACAAGCTCCGTTTGCAACTCCACCATTGTTCATCCTCAGAAAAGAAATGAATCTATGGAGCAATAGAAGTCTGAATTTACACATTCATAAACCACTTGACATTCCCCCAACGAAGGACATCCAGGATTTAATACTTCTATTCAGTCGATTATTTGTTATTTTATCCCTCAAATTTTCAGTTGGCTGTGGACTTGCAGACCATGTGTTGCAGAAACTTTACGAATTTGTACCTTTGCTGATGTTAGGTTTCCCCTACCTTTATAAAATTAGCTTGTAAGGAGAATGATACCTTCACCTTACAATTAATATTGGAGACACACATCATTATAACTGGATTTGCTCCAATGCCATGTCACATTCAACTCACCCTAACAAAACCGGCTTATGAGAAAATGATACCTTCAACATTTGGGTAGTTTGCTTCACTTCATGAGTCAATGTGAGACATTTAACATAGGCTTAATAAAGTGAAACGTGAGCTTAGCTTTGGGAAGGATGATCTGTTTCAGCTGAAAATGGGTACCATGGGCAGCCCAAGTTTCTGACAGACAGTTCCACTGAAGCTTGGCAGCAAAGCAACCCTACTGCTCTTCTCCCAAAGCCACTTACATATGTTCTGCATGCATGCCAAGTTTGCCGCTTATATTAAGTTGAGGTTAGGGGTGGCAATTGGGTTAGGTTGAGACCTAATATTAACACGTTATATGTCAACCCGACCCGACCCATTTATTTTTTCGGGTCAGGAAAATCAACCCGAACCCAACCTGTTTATTTTCAGGTTGACCCAAAAATGACCCAAACCATCCGTTTAGTAAAAAAAAAATTGTTCCCTTAAAAAATTTACATAATTTTATTTTAATTTATTTCTTCTATTATAACATATATATATATATATAATAAACAATAATAAAAAATTGTATTTGTCATTTTTCTTTAAAATATTCTCTCATTAATTTATTATACCTACTACTTTTTTAAAATATACAAATATGATATTACTATAGGATAATATTTAATTCAAATAACATAGGCTTTGCATTTGATATACTTCTTTTTATTTTTAATTAATGTGTATATAGTTTCACGTATAATATAGAAAATAATTTATATTAATATATGGAATATTAATGAATAAAAATCAAATATAGTTAAAAAGAATCTTTAAAAAATGTTAAGATATAACTTTGCTAATTTTATATTAATATATCATAAAATAAAACATCATATATCTAATTCGCACATATCGCGGGCGTAAATCATCTCATCACATTAATTTTATTTTACTTGATATGTTTTTATGTTATAACATTTGCATATATTTTGCATATATTTCAATAAACGGTAATCACAATTTCAACAAAATCATGTGTCATTTTTCAGTAAAACGTTTTCACTATTTATCTTTTTTTTTTTAAACAATACAAGTATATTGCTAAAAAAAATACTACCTCTGTCCCTTCCTATTAGTCCCATAGGAAGGGACACACAAACCAATGCAAGTAAATGTTTGTGAGTGGAGTGAAATTAATATTTTATTGATGAGTGTGAAAAAGTTTGCTATTTTAGGAAATGGGACTAATAGGGTGGGACGGACCAAAAAGGCAAATGGGACTAATAGGGTGGGACGGAGGGAGTAATACAAATGTAATATTTTGAAAGGTTAAATTTGTAAAACAAACTCTAATTTTTATAAGCTTATATATAATATGTTTATAACCTTATAACTATATTTTAATAATTAAATAATTTATCTATGTAAAGATAATAGTGAAAAGGTTGTTCCTGCCAAAAAAATATTTTATCATTTTTTTATTTTATTTATTATTTATTCTATTCTAACATAAATCTATACTTCATAATAAAAAGATATAACAATTTATATTTGTCATTTTTTTAAAATATTACATCCGACTAATTTATTATATTTACTATTTTATAAATAATAGAATTATAATATCTTTAATGGGACAATTTTTTAATCATACCTCATAGAATCTATGTTAGGTATAATATAGAAAATAATTTATAATACTACACTTTAAATATAATATTGATGAATATAAATCAAACCTATTTAAAAAGAATTGCTGAAAATGTTAAGATATATAACTTTATTGATTATATTTTAATATTGTAAAATAAAGCAATATATATTCAATTCGTTCATCTTGCAGGTGTAAAGAAAGTATAACACTAAAATTTAAACATTATTAATTTTGTAGGTTATTCGAGTTACACTGGTTGACCCAAAATTTAATGGGGTTCGCGGATTCGACCCAACATTTAAATGGATTGACCCAACTCGTTAATTTTGTGTCGTTAGGTTCAGGTCAAGTTGTCAGGTCGTGTCAGAGATTACGGCCCCTAGTTGAGGTGTGTAATCAGTGGCAACTCCGCAAATGTTCTTGATGCAATCAACCTATTGGGCCTCTCCACATGTGTCTCACACCCCTCACATTACTCTCCCAATGGCAACTTGGCATCTTGAGGATCATTTGCACTCATCTCCACTACCATTACTCTACAAGGGCGTGGGACAAACTTGGAGGGACCAACAACGTAAATGCCCCAAAAAATTGACCGAAGCATCAACGTTCGCACGCGTGGACACCTCGGTAAGAGTTAAGTAGCAAACCTAGGATGCAGAACAACCATGCCTAATGTGTCGGTGTAATATGCATGAATTTAAAGGACATAAATAATTATTTAGCCATCACAACTCACTTTTTAGTCATGAATCAACAGTTCAATTCCATAAAAAGTCTTCTCAAGTCAATAACTAAGGGCATAGTTATGCCTGCACCAATCTCAATGTCGCCAACAATTCCAATGGACTCAGAATTTTTGTAATCAATGCTACATTTGCTCCTATGGCAACATGCATATAGCGCATACATAAGTGTCATTTTATCTCATTGATAAGTAGATCCTATGGTATGATGTAGATCACATAATATCATATGATTAAAAAAAACCTTACGAGATATAGAAGTATCAATCACAACAAAAACAACCCTAAGACAAGTTGTTGGTACGTCATAATGTATTGATAACATCACAATTCTATTTGACATACAAAGAATAAAGATCTTAGTGACTTAAAAGGATCCTAACCCCAATATAGTCCAGAGGTGTATACAAGTGTGTGTGTGTGTGTTTGTTATTTTGATTTACTAAGGGTGAGGGCTTTCAGTCACCTCAATATTCTCCGTATCTTGAGTGTTGCACTTTGTATATGATTGTGTGATAACTTGTATTAGGTTGCCATATATGGTATAGGATTATGAAACCCTCTTAAAGAGCCCATAAAGATAATCATGTTAAGCTATATAGATCGATTAAGTTCAGACGTGGAGAAGGATTTAACTAGAAAAGGATTAAGCTACATAAATCGCTAACCAAATAGAAGGATTTAACTAAAAAGGACCTAAATACTAATCAATCAGAAGCCAAAAAATAAAATAAAATAAAATTTGTTAAAATTTATGTCAAATAGTACCAAATAAGTCTTTAATGCCCAATCTATAAATCCACCTTATACATGCATAGAATATAAAAGAGGGAAGTAATAGAGTCAGAATCTCTCATCAAGCTTTGCCTTGCAGTGTATCCTCTCATCCCATCAAGTTTTATCCAACTAAGGATAATGTCCATATAAGATTCTTGATAAATTTATAGACAACATACTTGGATATAAAAATGATTTGCAGTTCCCATAAGCTGAAGGAAAATTTAAAAATATAAAACACACACCTGCCTATTATTTTTCAGCAAAGTCTTGGCCAATGCTCGACATGGGGTCACAGAGAAACTTGTTGAATTCATCCTTGTATTTGATAACTCCTCAGCAACAAGTGCAGCTTCCTCCAAAATGTAGTTTTGAGGAAACACTTTCAAACAAAGTAAGATAGAATTTCGGAGAAATTTCATCATATTACTTCTCATATTTGAGTCATCTGAACTATTCAAAAGAAGTTCCAAGCCAAAACTTCCCAGATTGATTGACTTCTTCATCAGAACATCATGCACCTTTTGCAAATCCTCTAGAAGAGAATTTGGAGGAATTTCTAAACTAAGTGTCTTAGCAACCCAACTTGAACTGTTTGTGCAAGTCCTGTGAACATGAAAGGAATGGTCAAGGAACAAAAGGGGTTCAAACAACGAGCAACCTTCTTTTAAGAAAAAATAAAGATAAAGGTTTATGTATATCATCTTTCTATTAACATTGTATGGTGTGTATGCCGGTATGTTTGTTGACATCACTAAGAAAATCGCATAGAGTCACAGTTATGTAAGAGAAAAACAAAAATTAATGCAAAACTGATACCATAATTCCATAACACATACCACTGAGCTATCCTTCCTTCGAAGAAATCAATAAACTGGGATACGAGAGAAAATCGGGCTTCCTCGGACTTTAGTGAGAATAAGTAATCACTCACATCTTCATACAATATTATGCTCAAAAGTTGTTCATCATCTTCTGCTTCAGCAATGGCATCATCTTGAGAAACCTGGTCTGTTTAGACAAATTAGCTAAATCTTTCACCACAAAAATGAAGATAAACTCAGCATATTTGCTACTGCAAATAACATATTATAAATTGCACTAAACAAGAGAAGTCATGCGATAATAGGTGATGGAAATGGGGTGCAAGGACAACGCGCCCCATGCATTATAAGTCTGTCATTCATGAGAAAGGAAAAGATGCATTTATTAAACAATTTAAACTCATACACCCAAATGTCGTCAGAGAATCTCGAATCCATGACCTCTTACTTACAGAAAAGGCGCTTTCACCACTGCCCCCGAGAAGGGAACAGATTAGTTCATGTTAACAGAGTAGTTCAAAGAAATTTAGAAAATCACTCAATGTCATCAGTGACCAATGATCAACTCTAGTTTACTAGCTTGCTTTACATAATAAAATTAAACCTAAAAAAACCCATATTACTTGCTTTAGTATAATTTATTTACTTTTCAAAAATTGATTTAATATTATGCTTTGGTATATTCAAGTGTACTCATCATAATACAAGTTAGTTTGTCTAGAGTACTTATTTCCAGAAATACATAACAGGGAGAATTGAATATGAATTAATGTCTACTTCTCCACCATTCACTGCTTCTATTCTCGCAACAGTTCTTGCTATCTTCTTGTTTTTAGTTGTGGATTGCGGTTGTGTTCTAATTGCTTCTATCAGATTCATTGAGAGGATACACAACAAATAAGATAAATGAATTGAGACAAACCAGATTTTGCACGAAGAGGCATCCAATGGTTGAGATCTCTTGTTATTTCGGCCTTTGACCACTTAGTCCACGTTTCTGTATCTTTGATCTTTATATCAGCTTCAGCAGCAGCATCAATGCCAAGTGCTTTAAGCAGAGATTCAATATCATCCTTTTGCTCAGCATCGTTTGAGTCAGATTCATCATTTAATTCCTCAACAACCATCTGTCCCTCAGTAGCAACTCCTGGCACTTCGCTTTCCTTAGACTCTGTTGATGGATCAAACCAACCTGTCCAACCACCTTCCTCAACTTCATCTGGGGCCTCCTCATTGATAAGCCTCTGCCTCTGTTCTTCCTCTTTCTCTATCCAATTTAACCACCCAAGGGCTCCATCCTCCCCAATTCTCGCACCATTACTACTCCAAAAATGCTGAAACAGTCTTTGCTTACTTTGTTCTGAAAGAACAAGGGGAGAAAACAAACTATACTCAAGCTCTGCTTGAAATAAAGCAGTGGCCAATTCTTGGTAACCTGCCTGCGACTCAAGGCGGCAAAGACCAATGAAAACATCAACCAAACCAAGCTCCAGTTGAACAGTAGAAGCATCAATAGATGTATCATTCCCGGATGGATGAGCCTGCATCCAACACAAGGATAAGTCTGAATCAAGATTTCAGAAGCTCTATAATTACTTCCTCAATCTACTGCAACATGACTTGCAAAAAATAAAAAATAAAAAGAAACATAAGCTTCCGGAATACCTCGTCATGTATAGTAAGATTTAATTGATGTATACTCATCACAAGGTTTTTAACAAATAACTAAAAAAACAAATTAAGTCTATATTTCCCTCAGATTGAGAAATAACCATACCTCAAAAGGGCAGCTTTAAAAAAATAAATATATAAAAACCAAGCCAAATAATTAGAGCTAAAATATCAATCACATATTTGAATATAAGGAGAAGGCGAAAGCATACAATATTAATTTTCAGAGACGGGCATATAATATCAATTTTCAGTGACAGGTGACAGATGACAAGACTGAGTTTTCACAGTTGTTCAATATGAGAATGACATGCAACGAACTCTTCTTCCACTTCTAATCTGTTCTGCATGTAATTAATTCTGTTGAAAGTGTATTAACTCAAGCCGAAGGAAAAAAGTGTGGATCTTTAAATTGAGAACCTGCCTATGCTGCTTTATGCAAGCACCAGCCAAGGCTTGGATAGCATTTGCATACATTTTCCTTATCTCAGACAACTTGAATCTGGAAAATTCACCCTGATATACCCGCAAAAATTCTTTCCACAATGTGCAACTACCAGAATTGGATGTAAGTATCTTCTCCCATCTCTTAATCATCATATCAGTGCTATCTCTCCTTTGATAAGCTTTCATAAGAGAAAGAAGTAAATCTTCACTATCTGGGTTAAGCTCTGTTGCTTTCTCCAGAATACTGATTTTCTTCTCCAGGGTCTGCAAACGAGCGCCTTTGTGAGGCTGCTTGCTGGCCACCTTGTCTTGAAACTCAGCAAATGCCAACCATAGACTCTCATCTTGAGGATGTTCCCTTGTCATCTTATTAAACTCTTTTGTTTTCCGAAATACCTCTTCTTCCCAGGACTCCTCAACTACTTCAACTCTTAAAATCTTTCCACTGTCAGGACCACCTTCATCTACTAAGGGGATGTAATCAGCAACCAAGCTATTGACATGATTTTTAGGAGCAAGAACTCGCACTCTCTTCATGTCCTTATGACGCTCAATAGCAGCATATTTTGCTGACCAATAACGACCCCCTGACCTAAGTTTCATATCTAACGCATCAACATCACTATCCCCCTCCAGCCGACCAACTCTTTTATTCCATTGAAAAAATCTCTGTTCAGGATTTTTATCTGGATTAAAACGCTTGTAACGTGCAACATCCATTCTGCATTCATCATGCACAATTCAAATTAGTCCAGGAACATAAACAATCTCATTTCCAAAATAAAGACCTTTGGCCAAATAGAAATGAACATTATAATTGTTTGTGCTTTCAAAGAGAGACAACCTACGAAAAATCTATCCAAAAAAAAAGGAGCAACAGAAGTGTACTAATCCAATGTTTTTCGGCATCACAATCTAGAAAAAGAATCAAGTGCACCACTTTACAAAAGAAAAGTTTCATTTCATGCTTTTGAAATCAAAAACAATCTTTTGCAAATTGCTAACAATAAAAATACAGAGATATAGAGCACAAGATTCAAATCCCCCAGGAAATGAAGGGAGAATAGTATAAAAAATAGTTAATTTTACGTTTTTTACCTGTAGATGCTGCCAAAAGCTAAATTATCACGATCTCCACGGGAATCAAAGTAGTACTCTTTCTCATTAGTAGTAGAAGACGCCCATTTCCGAACACCCGGTTTCCTCGAAGAAGATGAGATAGTTGCAGAATAGCTATAAGAGGTCTGCGCACCGCTCGACTCCTTTCTTCTTTTCTTCCTCTTTTTATTCTTCTCCCTTAGCTCTTCGCCGGAAGAAGCGCTCGCGTCTGACGGAACCATATCGTATTGCGGTGGCCGTTTCTTGGCAGCAATTTCCTCCTCTTCGCCTTCTTCCCCCTCTTGTTCCTCATCATGGGCGAGGTTGTATTTGGACACGGCGTCGTTAATGACGGAGAGGTCAGTGTTGAAGCTAGGGTTCTGCAACCATTGCTCTGCGCCGCTGCTTCTATCGGAAGCGGAGAGTGGAGCAGGCTCGCCGGCGAAAGCGGCGAAGAGCGACGTCGTTTTGGTGCTGTGTTCCTCTTCCTCCATAGTGCAACAGAGCTTGGTGGAGAAATGTTTAGTTAGTTTTAAATGGGCAATTTTTTAAATTATAGTATTATAATCATATTACTAGTATTTTAGCGCTGCACAAAAATACAATATTTTAAAATATAATTATTTTTAATTTCTTTATTTATTTTAGTTTAATACTTTTGAGATTGTATTAATTATAATATTTTAAGTATTTAGTAAATAAGAACTTTATTATGTATATTTAATTTTCTTTAATTATTTATAGTTCTTAAATTTTATATTCTTTTAACATATAGATATATTATTTTAAATGCATAAAAAGTATTTCGTATAAATAAATTGACTTATTCAAGTCTCAATTCAATAAAAACTCAATTGAATTCATTTAATAAAATTAACTCTCAATTCAATAAAAACTCATTTAAATTCATTTCGTAAAATTAATTTATGAATCAAATCTATACCACACAAAATTCAATTCAATGAACAATGTTGTTTATTAAATTAATTTGAAATATAATTACAAACAAGCTTCTTTATATTTTTAATACTTTAAATCGAAAAGTACGAAAAGTACAATAAGAGTGAGAAGAATGAAGAGGAGTGTCCCGTCGCTTCATAGTATAGTTATTCGACACTTTATGTGTAAGAAGTCATGAATTCAAGCTTCTAAGAAACATATGGATGTGTGAATTTAAATAAATAAATTACTTTTAAAAAAAAAAGGGAGAGAGAATGGAGAGGCAATCAAAATTGGATAAGCAACTATTTTTTACAAGTTAAAAACTAGATTACCTAAAAGAATCATCACAAATCATGTACAACAAGGGTGATTTCATCTGTTCCTGCACACCTCAATAAAATGCAAAAAAGCCAACACGAAACAGATATAAATCCTATCACATAACATTCCATTTCGTTAATAATCATAATACAACCTGGCAGAGGGGAGAGGAGAGGGAAGACTCCATCATCTGCCAAAACCATTCACTCCTTCCAATTTGTGCGCACCCACTCCAATATTACAAATCCCATTGAAGACCGACTGATTTGCATGTCTATGGGCAGAGAGGCCAGCATCTGGGCAGCCCCGGGTTCGATCCAAGACTAGTCTTCATACTCCTCAGGATGATATGGGTTCATAAGGGTATTGTAACCAAGGATGCTTTAGAGCCTCTGATGCAGAAGGTCTCTTATCTGGGTTCACTTCCAGTAGATGAGCCACAAAGTCGATGAACCCTTGGTCCCCCATTGGCAGTCGATGTCTCAGGGACGACTTTTTGGGAATCAAGTATTCCAGTCTGTTGGTATCCTGAGGAAGAGAGAGAAGCTGGGAATTCAGACCACATTACAAAGAGATGAGATTGTTTTAGGTCCACCAACCATTGTTGGTTCATTATCTTCCATCCAAAAAGAAAACATGTTCAGAAGCCAATGCATAAGCCTCAAATAGGTCTATAACTAGAACAGAAATGGTGGCCAAACACGTATATCGACACATGGATAACAAAAAGTGGGTGCCAGTGCAGGGGGGAGGGGAATTGGTTTAAGGTGACTGAGATTTTTTGCAACATATAAACCATACCAGAATTAGAAAGCATTTTGGGAGGGAAGCAGATAACAAAGTTCGGGATTTGGGTGCAATAAAAATACTGAAAGGGAAGGAATAATATCACCAAATATAAACAACAATGCTGTAAAGGAAAGGAATAACATTGCCAGATATATATCCGTAATATCGTTTATTAAGGGTAAGAAAACCATAAGATACCTGGTTCCTCTCATAAAGCATGTGATTTTTGGTGAAATATTTGTATGTATCTCGTCCTTTGGCAAGCATCCCTTGCTCAATGGAGCCTACTATTCCAATAACTCGGGCAAGTAAAGTTGCAGGAGAATCATTTTGAAAAAGTACCTATCCGGGTAACAGTGTGTTAAAGTTGCATGAAGTTCAAGAGTCATAACAGCAAAAGAATTTCAATAAAGAGCACAGAAAAAGATAAAAAGATCAAAAGCCTGAAATAGTAACACAGGGAAAAGACAATAGCAACACTGTTTTTAGACGGTATGAATTGATAACAGGTATCTTGTGTTATGGTCAGGCGCTAGCGTAATTTAACTATACAATACAATACAACACGCATCGTTAAGAGTAATCTAGAGTAGGGGTAAGGAGAAAGAAGAATAAGTTTATCCAAGCATATCTCAAAGCAGCAATTAAAATGCATCCGTAAGTTCAAGGACCAAGGCAGTCATAGCAATATGAATTTTAGAAAGGAAAAAAGGGGGTGAGAAATACACAAAAGCTAGGCAGTGGGTGACGAGGAGCAAATAAGTCCTTGGAGAATTGGTCGTGGTGGCAGGGCTTTCACATGGTGGCAGAGAGAAGATATTCTCTGCTGTCAATTGCAAGGAATGCTGCTTGAAAAAAATCTGCCACCAAACATGCGTGACCAGGACAGGAGGTTATGGAAGGCACTCACATGGTGAATTTCCAAATATTTTGTTTTCCACTAGAGGGAAGAAAGAGAGGCCCAAAGCATATGCATTAAAATTCCCCAATAGAAGGTACAGTTAAAATTTCATAATTCTGAATCTACTCACAGGAAGTTCACAAAATTTATCACTGAAAAACTAAAGAATCTTGAACTGGAAGCTCTTACATTGCCCGTGCAGAGTTCTGCCAATATGCAACCAAGGGACCAAATATCAATCTTTTTTCCATATGGAAGTCCCAAAATAACCTCTGGGGCCCGGTATGACCGAGACTGAACATATGAACATAGATGATCGGTCTCAAAGCAACTACTTCCTAGATCGATAACCTTCACCTCACATCTACTGTAACTTTTGACCAAAATATTCTCAGGCTTCAGATCACAATGTATGAGGCCAAGATTGTGTAGGAATTGGAGAGCTTCCAAACACTGAATAGTAATTGACTGCAGCAATCAAAACATTAGTCAGCAACTAATACATAAGCAACCAAATAATACGTTTTAGCAACAAACCTGTAGTCTTGGCATTGTAAAGTAAACTTCTCCTCCAGATTCCCGGTTAAATTTGTGGAACTCGTACAGGTTTGCTTTAAGCAATTCACAAACAATCAACAGATGCTCCTGCATATACGAATAAAGGCCAATAGTACCCTTACATCCACACCAAAAATGGTAGAAGATCATAAGCTTGCAAAAATATATTCAAAGCTATCCTCTAATTCTGAACGGATAGTATCTAAAAGAGATGAATACTAACCACACCACCTCTAATTCATTGATGAATTTTGATCTGAATTTCAAAAACTTCCATTATATTCAACTATGCTATAATAGCATTGTATTAACTATGATTTTAAGAAAATGTAGTTAAAAGTAATACTCAGAGGCTAGCCCTGACGTAGGATGTTTCAAGTAAGTTCGATCAGAGTTGCTGACGCACAATATGAATCAGCTTAGCTACTGCCTCTAAGGAAAATGGGCAAGGATGTAGAAGATGCATTCAATGTTTTTGCAAAACATCAGGAGGCAAACTGAAGCAATTGCTTAAGGGGAATGCTTAGAAGTTAGAGTCCATATTATTGTGAGTCTATATATGATACTATAGACCAATTGCACCAGAAATGGCTGGCTCTGTTTCTTGTTTAGGACATCTTATGGTGAGTCTCATTCTCAAAAAAGAGCTTTCTTGTATGGTAAAAAGTGTAGGAAACTAGAAAGTTGGAAAAACAAAACTTCTTTAATTCTCATCCAAAACTCCTGAAAACCCATGATACTGACGTTTATCATTAGATTAGAGGTCAGGCTAGGAGTTTTTATCAGTTAAGGGTCTTTAAGTAGTTATTGTTGGAGATAAGTTATGAATCATTTTCATATTGATTAGATTTGAATATTAGTATTGAGTAAGTTAGGACTCTTAAAATGTTTATATACCTGAGTTTGTTTCTAAGATTTATTATGTATGAATATTGGAATTACTGGACACGCATTGTGTGAAGGATCACTACAAAGATATTTCATTATATATTATTATTATTAATTGCTTGTGCATGGCTCTTCACTCTATCAATTTGGTTCAGAAATCAAAGCACAAGCGTTCATATACGATAGTCTCATTTAGAAGGATAGAGTGTTGCAGTCTTTCTGGTCAGAAAGCTAATTGGGTTGCACTCATTTTATAGCCATCAATTGGTGTAAATGATTGAGTCAGTCAATCAAACAAAAGGTAATATATGTTTTGTGATTAATATGACTGGATGAACCGCACAGCTAAAATCTAACATGGGCTTGTAAGTTTGCATGTGGACAGACATTATGAAACACATTCAGGAAAGCATCATCCATTTTTCCTATCAATATTTTCTGACCAAAAGTTTCACAATAGGCCAAGCTACATCTTATCATCAATTACTAACAGCCAAAGAATCATGAAGAAAATAAGACCACATATTACTAAATGATATTAAAAAAAAAAGTAAATTTCTAAGACCTTTAACATTCCTTATGTACATTTTAACCACTTAGTCAAGGCAACAATGAAAAACTTAATACAGATCACTTTCCTGGGCTACCTGTTAGTCATGTTCGCAAATACTACAATGAAGCATGCTACTATTAATGCTGAACAGCGTTATGTCAATCAACAGATAGAAGAACAGCTTACTTACTCGATAGTAGAAGTAGTCATACAACCGAAGAATATGATACTTATCAGCAGGATCGTGTTTATTAACATACTTGAGCAACTTTATTTCATCAAGGCTCTGATCGAAAAAATCTTTGTTGTTCTTTATAATTTTTACACATACATCCATGCCAGTGTGCAGGTCATGCGCCTGAATAGCTTTGCTAAATGCAGCTGATCCAAGATACTCAGTGACATGATAACGCCCCGCAATAACTGAGTTCAAAACAACATGAAAATTTTTGTCCTCCTCAAAGCCAGTCCTAAACAAAAAAAAAAAGAAAAAAACAGCAGCACATTGAGAAATTCATTTCTAATGTTATAGGTAGAAGTAGTAAAAAAGAAAAGCAGTGCCTGGGGTATTCTCCAAGTTATATATGAAAGTCCCCAGAATTTGAGAGATATTGAGTCCTGTAACATAATATCTTCATAGACACTTTTGTGAAGCAACCTCCGTCTATTTGGGATATATAAGTGGGATATAAGTCTAAAGATCAAGGAGTGGAAGATAGGAGAAACAAGGCACAAGAACATGACTATCAGTTAGAAGTCCTACACATTCTAATCAATGGAGTTTCTCCATATCCCAGAAATTAGAATGGTATAAAGTGGGGATAGCATCAAATTTCTAGCTGCAAGAAATTCACATTGCTAAAGGGGGATCTTTAATGAGTTCTTAGCTGGGAGCTAAGCATGGCAGGGAAGCGAAAAATGTTATATTGTGTGCCAGACATCAAGCTAATTGGCCTACCAAGCATGCTCATTACATGCCTAGATAAGTATGTGTCTGACACAATTTCACAATTGTTAAAAATAAAACAAGGACTATTCACAGTATTACATGAAGAAACGGAGGAGAAGGTGCATGCCTGTTTTTCCTGTGGACAATTTTCAGATCGAATGTCTCAAATTCATCCTCCTGGGCTTTGATTTGCTTCACTTGTTCTTGAACAGCAGCAGCTTCTTCATCCTCCAGCAAAGACCCTGGATCCTCTTCTCCTATGCCTGTTGTCTTTACATCTTCTTCTTTCTTTACAAGTTCCCGATCAATGTAGCCATAATTTGAGAGAGATGATGGACTTGATTTCGCTGAATCCTCAGCATTAGCATGTTCATCCCTCGAACTCTTAATTGGAGAAGAATCACTACTTTTAGGCCTCCATGATGCAAGCATGTCTTTATTAGTCATGTCATGATCATAAGATTCCTCCCCCAGGATGGTCTTACTCTGGTTTGACCACAACGATTTATCTGAGCTAGTCTGTACCAACTGTCCATCTCTAGGAGGAGGAAACGAGAAGCCTCCATCCATTTTTGCTATTGTATATCGATCCTTATCATTACTCAGCATATGTTTCTCAGTATTATGACTCCTTGATCTATTATTGTCATTCTTAGATCGTTCACCAGCATTCTTATCCATGTCATGTTGTGAATGTCCAGACCCACGAATAGTAACATCATGATTCCGAAAGTATTCTACATCACCTTCACTGGTGCCTCCAACCAAACTTTCTCGCACTTCACTGCCGATATAAGCAGCATCACTGTTAATTCCTACGCCAATAGATCTAACTGATCCTTGTTGATTATCTTCCACGCAAATATCTGGTTGCAGCCTTCCCAGTTCATTCATAACCTTTCCATCCCCTAACATGATGAGTTCATTTGTCTGAGTGACAAAGCCCTGCCAAACAGGTTCTGAACGCATCAAATTGAGCTCTTCCTCATCCATCAACTGCCCATCATACTGCCTGATCAAGTCATTATCTGTATCTCTATTGTAGATCTTAGAAGCTGACAACCCAACAGTGTCATCTGCAGGTACAATAGCATTAACATTTTTTGACTGGATATATCTTTCCCCAGAGAAGTAAGAATCTTCCTCAGCAAATGACTGATCATCTTCATCATTTTTGTTCTGTTCCCTTTCTTGAGGGTCTGGAACACTCTCATGCCCTGTACCCTTCTCATTGTCACTCGGGTAATCAATTTCATGAGCCAGAAACCAGGTCTCGTCTTCAATAGGTTGTCTCATATAGCCGACATCATCATCATCTTCGTATTCATCAGAGTCCCAATATTCATTAGGGTAGTCTATGGATTCACTCATCCCATCACCAATTGTGGCAAAACCAGAAACCAAGTCAGAAGTATCCTCCGTGATACCCTGGCTCACGGATAGCCAACTCCCTCCTCCTGGACGTTTCCCTATGAATCATCATTACGAAATAGCAATAAATTGAATAGTTACAGAGCATGATCGTCAAAAATGACGAATAGTTTAACAGAAGTATAGCAACAAACATTGACGACAATAAATATGTCAACACGTAAATCATGTAGTTGTCGAAAGCAGGGATAGAAAAAAAAAACAATCATAAAAGACATTGAGTAAAGAAATAAATTAGAAAATGAAGGAAACCAAAAGAAAATTCTACATTTCACTTAAATCATGTCCCTCCCAACGCAGTTAAGAGAAAGAAAATCTAACATTCACATAATCCATGTCCCTACTCACGCAGTTAAGAGAAAGAAAACTCAATCTCCCTCTAGAAATAGCAATCCAGTAAAAAGCAAGAGGAAGAAAAATATAGCATATGCTTCAGCAAGCACGTTGTGCAAAAGAGGACGAGTAGTTCTGAGCACTCAATATAGAAAGTAAGAAGAGTGATTGGCACCATACATATCACTCATTCGGTAAATCCACAGTTGAACTGCTCATAAATTTAAATGTTAGCAAATGATTGATTTGAGTCAAGGATAATTTGACTCAGTGCTATCATATTTAGATTTATATTACTGGAGTCAGAAAAGCAAAGGCAAACAAAAATTATCAAGCTGCACTTGTAGAACATATTTCGAAAAGCAAACATTAAGTATTAGAGCCAACCTAAATTATTGATCTCTTGGCCAATGGGTACATCAAGAAATGACCCAATAAGATAAGCATTGTCAGTTTCCATGATCTTTGAACTTGGTGCATCACGTTCATATTTCTCCTCCCAGTGAATATTGAAAGGTTTGTCTTCTGACTTAAGTCTCACAGGTGGTAGTCTTGGTAACTCTTCCCTTTGGTTTTCAGACACAAGATGAAATTCTAATGCACCAAAGTCTTTGGGCTCAGCTCCCTGATTCTTTCCAAATAAAAGAGCTCTACCCACCTCGTCTACTTGCTCCTTTATTGCTGCTCTAATGTCGTTGACTTCTACTTTCCTTTTCCCCTCATGTTTATCAACAGCTTTTCCCTCCGTTCTATCTGCAACAGCAATAGCATTATCATAACTGGTAGAAGTATCTACCCTGGGAGGAGGGAAACCAGTTTTTACAGAACAGTCTTTCCGGAGCTCTGAAGAAGGATGATAGGATACATCACATCTGGACCAGAGATTATCAACAGTATCATTCTTCGAGCATGCCGTACTTGACATTTTTTGCTGATCGACTTCCTTCAGCTCACTCTTCTTCTTCTTCTCATGCGTCAAATCTACACTAACATTACCAGGCCAAGTAATTCTCTTTTCACCAGAAACACTGGCATCTTCCCCAGATTTACAATGAACCTGACCACTATCAAGAGTCTCAGCTGAACTCATCTTTGCCTTTCCAGGAACCTGGAATCCTAAAAAATTGTGTTCACCAGCACTGCCATCATCATTCTGGTAGGGAGTAACAGGACCATTGCTTGGACTGTATTTCCATGAATATAAATCAAGCACAGTTTCATCCAAACCATTGGAGAAGGAGAAGTTCTTTTCACCTGCTGCAACATTTTCACCAGCCTTGCTCTGCTTGCCTATAGTACTAGCACTTTTCCACTTGTTCTCAGACCCATTTCTTCCTTTTCCGCTATCTACCTCTTTCACAATTAGCTCCTTAGATGCCTCAACAATGCTTGGGGTAAATGAGCCCTTAAGACTTTCCCTACCATGTCTAGTACTTTTAAAATTTTTATCTTCTTCTCCAGCAACACCCCCATTTATGTCTTCGTTTGATTTACCTGAGTCCTTATCATCAAGAATAAGCTTTTGAAGAATCCCATTGATGTCAGGTCTATTGCCCAATTCACCTCGCAGTGCAGCTTCTGCCTTGGTAAAGTTGTTCCTTCTCAGAAACTCCAATATGACATCTACAGAACTCGAATCAGCCATTCTAAATCACACTCTTCCAGCAATCCAAACCGAGTACTAGAAACGCCACAAGGTTAAACCTGAAGACAAGAGAAACAAAATAGAAGAAACCCATTATTTCGAACCGGATCTTCAGTTCCCTGCTTTATCTAAAACAAAAGAAGAGAAACAAAAGAAAACCAACTATTAACTTTCTATATTTTTACCATACCCACACTACGAAAAGCAGAAGGGGAAAATCAAACTGAAACCACACTTCAAGTAGCAGACTAAGAAAAGATGGAAAGGGATTGAAAAGATGACATTTTTCATGGATCCCAAAACGCAAAATTCCGAGAACGCTCACAATATCAAGCTTCAGTACAAGATTTTCTTGGGATTCAAACCTGAACGATATTTTCATAAAGATCTGCGCTCAAACGAAACCCTAGAAAGCACGAATTCTTCCGTAAATGCGAACGATTGTCCCCAATGAATCAAACCAAAAACGAGGAAAATTTTCGAAATTAGATTAAAATGAGGTGCCAAAGAAGCTTACAGATCGACGAGATGCTCTTCGAGAGGCCACAAACGTTGTTATTGAATCCATCGCCCAAACTTAATGAGAAATCCGAGTAAACAAATTCTTAAACACTTCTTCACTTTTTCTGAGTAAGCTGTACTAACTATAAAGAAGAAAATATGTAAAATTTGATAATTCAGTTTGAATTTCTTCTTTTAATTTTGAAAGATTTTAGTTTTTTTCAAATTTATTTTAATGATTTCCAACGTTTTGAGGTTTGCGTTTGTGGATGGGGGCAGCGAAGAGATTTTTATAATGTAAATAAATAAATATAATATATATTTTTAGATTCTTAAGTTTTTAAATTATAACCTCTAAACTTCTACATGGTTGGGTATATGAATTAATTATCCATTTAATATTTTTTAAATAAAAAATAGGAAGAAAAAAAAATCAATTCCCAAACGTTTTAATATGAGATATTTGTAAGGATGTGATCGAATCAATTGATCTCTTACTCAAGTTTAAGTATATCAAGTCGAGCATCGATGTTTATTATAGAATAATTTAAGGTAAATTTTCAGATGAGACGATCTCATTATCTTTAGTGTGAGACAAATTTAATGAAATGATATGTTTCTTTATTGTAAATGATGTCTCACAATTTTTATTGTGAGACGAATTTCATGAAATGATGTGTTTCTTTATTGCAAATGATGTATTTCTTTGTTACAAATAATATACTCCCTCCATCCCTTGGCATGAGTCTCATTTGCTTTTGGCACAATTATCAATGTTTGTGAGTGTAGTGGAATTAATATTTTATTGGTGTGAGGATATTTTTTTTCATTTTAGAAAATGGGACTAATGCCAAGGAACGGAGAGAGTAATTTTAAAAAATGAAATGAAGTATTTAATTTATTGAAATTATGTATTAAGGTCCGTCTCACAATAAAAAAATGACGAGACCGTCTCTCAGAAGACCAACACATTAATTTAATGTTCACAAACTTATTCAGTTTTTATTGAGCATAAATGAACTTTCTAGATTCAAAATTATGTTTAAATATTTATTATTTATTTATTTTTAAATAAATTAATTTATTAACAAAAAAATATCACGTTTACTAAAATTCATTATTTTTTTATAAGTGTTAAAGATAATTAAAAACTAATTATTCTTGTTACAATATTAAAAATATAAATCTTATAAAGTTAATAATTTTATTTTTTAGACTATATTACTAAATAATAAACCCACAAGTCAAATACTATAAAAACTTAAATTTGAGCTATTTAATAAACTAACTTAAACTAAAAAAAAAAGTTTTATCGAATAAAGAATCCAATATCTCAAATCATTAATTTATACCACTAAATATTTGCAGATGTATATTGATAAAATATCTTTGATGAGATTTATTTGTTGTTTTCAATGTGTAACAATGAGAAATGTTAACCCATAATCAATAGCTAAACCATAATTTTCAAATAGAAATAATAAAATACTCCCTCGATTCAAATTATTTGATCTGGTTACTATTAATGGTGTTACAATTAATAGTCTAATTTTTATATTTGATATTATTTTTCTCTGGTAATTTATAATTATACCCTTTAATAATTTTGGAAAATAATAATATTAAATGTAATATTATGAAAATGTGAGGTTAATTAATGTTTTAAACAAGAGTAATATTGAAAGTATTTTAATATTAATTTATTTTTAACAAATGTGCAAAATCAAACTGAACTATATAATCGAAACGGATGGAGTATAAAATTACGGTGCGAATAGCACAATGCCTTGATGTGAAGTACAACTCCCAACAATTATTAAGATAACAAATATGAAATTTAACATATGAAGAATTAGATATCTGGTATACATTCTCCAACTAGAGGTACAAACTGTTGAAATATCTTGCTATATTCAATGAATAATATATTAGAGCTTCATTGAGGATATCCAATGTTATGGAATTTAATTAAATTACTACAATATATTTTAAATGGTAATAAAAAAGATGGTATAAAAGAACGTTTGTTTCTCTCTCTATATATAGTATAGATTTATAAATTACTTCCTCCGTCCGGGTTGATTAATCCCCTTGAGATTTGGCACAATAACTAATGCGAGTAGAGATAGAGGAAATGAATATTTTATTAATGAGTGGAGATTAACTTTCCATTTTAGGTAAATGGACAATTAAATGGGACCGACGAAAAAGAAAATAGGGATTAATAAAATGGGACGGAGGGAGTATAATATTAGGAGGACCTGCAAGATTTCCGACCTTTGGATGTGATTGAATAGCACAAATAATTTAAGCAAATTAGAAAAAATATTATCTACAT
Source organism: Plectranthus barbatus (assembly GCA_026898455.1). Lineage (NCBI taxonomy): Eukaryota > Viridiplantae > Streptophyta > Magnoliopsida > Lamiales > Lamiaceae > Plectranthus > Plectranthus barbatus. The sequence continues at coordinate 515,340 of JAPKLW010000338.1, read as the reverse complement.
AGGGTTGAATACGTTACAACTTGCCCATTTACTATTTGAATTTTACATTTCTTGATGCATTTCTAAATTATATGGCAAATTCTCAGATGAGACGGTCTCATCATTTTTATTGTGAGACGAATTTAATGAAATGATATGTTTCTTTATTGCAAATGATGTCTCACCATTTTTATTGTGAACCAAATTCAATGAAATGATGTGTTTCTTTATTGCAAATGTTGTATTTCTTTATTGCAAATAATGTAATTTTAAAAAATGAAATAATGTATTTAACGTATTGAAATGATGTATTAAGGTTCGTCTCACAATAAAAAAATGGTGAGACCGTCTCTCACGAGACCAACTCAAACTATATATAATATGTTTGAAAGAATATTATACTATATAATTAGAAAAACTATGAATAATTTTATCCTAATGCCATTGCTCAATATTAAAATATATTTTAATTTTTTCATTATGAATGGGTAAAAATATACTTAAATTACACATTATATTTTCTCTTAATTATTTTAAATACCCAAAACCACTAAACACATAACAAATATACCCAAAATATTAAACACATAACAAATATACCCAATCTTTGACTTTTCTTTTACTTTAAGATTTTAATTTCAAAACTACCCTCCTATTCCAATGACACAATTTTTAATTTTAATTACCAATAGCACAATTTTTAATATTAATTATCAACAACACAATTTGATGACACAATTTTTAATTTTAATTATCCGACAACACAATTTGGTATCAGAGCTATATGACACATTTTAATGACACTACTAAGAGAAGAATTTTGAAAATTCAAAATAATATAAAATTAATAAAATTTCATAAAATAGAAAATGAAATATACGAAGTATTTCAACTAGAAATATTATTAGAAAAACTAGAAAAACAACTCAAAATTTTAATAACTGCATGACAGAAGGGAATTCAAAAGTATCTAATTTAATATTAACATTAATAGAAATAATTAAAGAAAATCAAAAAGAATAGATTCAATAAATCGAATAAAGAAAACAAAAATACGAAAATATAATTACCAAGATTTAATAAATTTCTTAAAAGAACAAGGTGAATTAGATAATGAAGAAATATTAACAGGAAAAGAAAAATGTCTTGAATGTAAAGAGGCATTAGAATTAATACAAGAATTAGTAACAAAAGGGACAACTAGAAAATTAATAAAAAATGAACCTATAAATTTAAAAAATAAATGGATACCACCAATTCGAAGATAAACGAAATAGAAAAATTATCAAAATTAATAGACAAATTACAAATACATGATTTAAATGTTGCAAGAATAGACGAAGAAGATGCTCAAGGCATCATATATGGAATAGATAGTGATGATGAAAATCCAACATTAAATATGGAAGAAGATGAAGAAGAAAAACGTAAAAAAGAAGATTATATTAAGCAACAAGAAAATGCTTCTACAAGTAATGAAACACGACCAAATAAATATGAAAAAAGTTTTATTGATTATATGTATAAAAATGATTATACATATACAAAAGGAAAATACAAAAAGAATATTCCACCATCATATATTCAAAAAGAAAGAAGTATAAGTAGTGGAGTATTAAACATAGATTGTGCATCAAATGCATCAAGTTTAATTATGTTATGGATAAATCAATTCCAAATGATAGTCCAAACTGATGATGATACAATTAGCAATTTACCACTAGAAGATTTTCTAACATATATAATGTATAAAGCTACAGGACAATTATCAGACTGGTTACAAACAACGCCATATAATTATAACAACTATGCTAAAACAGATACATCAAAGGAAGCTAAATTTGACCTTCTAAAACAATTAGCCAAATAAATATTTGCAGAATTTTTCGGGGATGAATCAGAAACGACTCGAGAATTTGAAAAATCACATATTATAAAAATACTAAGTAATATGGCTCTCTGTGACCCATGTTTTACAGAAAATTTCTTTTGCCAAATAAGAAAATATTATTATAGAACACCATATAGAACTGGTCTATTAGATATAGTAAAAAGTAAACTACCACCAGCAATGTTACGATATATAAATATACAATTAACAAACCCAGCAAAAACTAAAACAACAGAAACATTAGGATTAATAGAAAAATATGCATTAGAATATAGAGATGATTTGTGTATGAGAAAAACTGAAGAAAAATATTTAGAAAAAATAAATATACAATGTTGTAAACAATTTGAAACAATTCCACATCAATATGGATGTAAACCAGAAAGAAAGAGAAGATATAAAAAACAATATTATCCTCGATATAAAAAATATAGAACATTTAAAAAACCATGGAAACAAAAATATCAGAGGAGGTATAGAAAATATGATAAATACGATAATAAAAATACAATATATAAGAAAAATTCGAAAGAAAAAAAGACATGTAGATGCTGGAAATGTCAAGAATTTGGTCATTATGCTAATGAATGTCCAAAGAAAACTTATATAAAGAGAATAAAATAAAACAAATATACTCTTTAGGGCTCGAACCTATAGAAGACATATACGAAGAAGGCGAAGAAATGAATTTCGATACATATAGCATAGAATCTGAATCTGAAACTTCTAGCTATACAGAAAGTAGTGATGAGCAAGAATAGTACATTTATAAAATTAAAACTATTTAATAAATATACTTTTGCTTATATAGATACTGGAGCAACTATATGCCTTGCACAAGAAAGAATGTTACCAGTAAAATATTGGTCAACACTAGAAAAACCAATACAAGTAAGAATTGCTAATAATAAAATTATCCAAATAAATGATAGAGCAAAAGATCTTGTAATACTAATTGAAGGAAGAAAATTCCCTCTAGACACCCTATATAAACAAGATACAGGAGTACCATTAATACTAGGAAACAATTTTCTTAAAAAATATTACCCTTTTATTCAAGAAATTGATAGAGTAAAATTACGTTGTCCAGCGATGGAAAATCAACGTAGACATTTAGTTACAACAAAGATATATACTACACTTTCCTTTTTACAAGGAAAAATTATCCATGAACTTAAAATTCAATTAATTTTGTACATTCACGAAGAAATTGAAATAAAAGTCTTGAGAATCCTCGATGAAATAAGCAGTCAAAATCCTTTAGACCCTATTAAGAATACAAATACAATGGAAGTTAGGATAGAATTAATAGATCCTAATAAAGAAGTAAATGTACTAAATAGAATTCCATATACAGAAAGAGATGTCGCAGAATTTAAAGAAGAAACAGAAAAATTATTAGAAAAAGGAATTATAGAACCAAGCATAAGTCCACATAGTGCACCAGCATTTTATGTTGAAAATCATAATGAAATTAAAAGGGGAAAAAGAAGAATGGTTATAAACTATAAAGAAATGAATAAAGCCACTAGAGGAGATGCATACAAATTACCTAGGCAAGATTATATTTTTAATAAAATTAAAAAGGCAGAATGGTTCACAACCCTTGATGCAAAATCAGGATATTGACAGTTACGATTACATAAGGATACTAAACCTTTAACAGCATTCAGTTGTCCACCACAAAATCAATATCAATTTACAGTTATGCCATTTGGATTAAAACAAGCACCTAGTATATATCAACGATTTATGGATAATAATCTTAAAGGATTTGAATCTATAAGTCTGGCATATATAGACGATATTATAATTTTTACTTTAGGAACAAGAAAACATCATTTAAATCAAGTTGCAAAGATTCTATTACAACTAAAAGAAAAAGGAGTAATTCTAAGTAAAGAAAAAGCAAAAATAGCATTAGAAGAAGTAGAAGAAGATTTTAAAAGGGGGATACATAGAACCACAAAAACATTTATTAGAAAAAATTAATAAATTTCCAGATAAATTAGAAAATAGAAATCAAATACAACGATTTCTTGGATGTTTAAACTACATTGGTGAAAAAAGTTTTATAAAACAACTTTCAAAAGAACGAGCATTATTAAAAGAAATGATATCAGAAAAGATTCCATGGAAATGGACAATTAATGCAACACAAGCTGTAAAAGAATTATGTAAAAACCTTCCAAAATTATATCTACCAAAACCAAATGATTTACTCATTCTAAATACTGACGCGAGTCAAGATACTCGAGGAGCAGTCCTTCATAATGATTCCAAAATATTTATCACAAATAATAAACCATCTGAAGTAAAAACATTCTTAAAACAATTTAAGAATATATTATTAACGAAATGGGCATCAGGAACATTTAAACCAGCTGAGAAGAATTATACGGTCCATGAAAAAGAAACACTTGCTTTAATAAAAGCATTACGAAAATTCAAATTGGACTTACAACCAAAGAAATTTATATATCAAACGGACAGTTCTTATACAAAAGACTTTACAAAATACAAGATAAAAGAATCGTATAATAAAGGACGATTGCTTAGATGGAGCCTTGAAGCTCAACAATACGATTTCTTATCTTTGCACATTTCAGGCAAAGAAAACAATCTAGCAGATACATTAACAAGAGAATGGAAGGAGTGCGATCTATCCTGAAAACAGAAAGAGAAAGACTATTAGAAAAAGCAAAACAACTTCGTCTGCAAGCACAACAATTACAAAAAGAAGCAAGCCAAGCAGATAAAGAAGCACAGACAATAGAATTAATGCTTAATTCATCCAGTGACAAATCAACCGAAGATCTTCCAGCAACAATAATCAAAGATAAATCAAAGACAGAGGAACAGGCAACTGGTGGATCTCGATCCAAAGAAAAATTTGATGAAGAAGAAAGAGCTAAAGCATACTATGTTATTTTCAATGGCTTAAATACAAGAATATATGATGATTGGAGCAAAGCAGCAATCTTCATCAACAACCAAAGCGGCATAATCTACAAGAAGTACCCCAGTCTACAGGAAGCAAAGAATGCACTAACAGAGTACCGAAGTACCTATGCAGCAAAAGCAGCAATGCCAGGACAACCACTTCAAACAAGAATGGCAAGTTTAGGGCGAATCCCTAATAACAAACCACTATGCCAGATAGGAGTAAGCAATCAAAACTACCCAACTATTGGAGATACAAAGCATGAAGATATCATACAACAATTTTTAAATAATTATGTCCTGATACTTCTACGAGGAATCAAGATTCGAGCACGAACAAATTATATTTCAAAATCAGTAATTATATGGAGCATGCAAGCAAGGGAGAAATAAGTAGATATTCAAAGCCATAAATATATAGAAAAATTCCTAAGAGATTTACAAGGAATTGATTTTGAATACACTCCAGAAATAAAGCAAGAAATTTGTATCAGACTGATAGAAGAATTCCCAGGAGATCATGCCTGTAGCATATGTACACCAAGCACCGACGGAGATGCAGACTTTGAGACAATAGAAGAGAAAAAGATGTGAAAAGACATCACTATTTTTGTTTCTTTTGTAATTACTATGTAAATTATTAGATTCTACTGTGTGTGGTGGTACCCCTCCATGTGTAGTGGTACCCTAATAATGTAAAAGACAGACCTTTCGTCGCCTATAAATAAGGTGGCTCTCTCATTAGGAGAGGAGACACTTCCTATTGTAACATATTTCTCTTTCTATCTCATGTAATATATTTCTCATATATGAAAGGTTTTTTCTATCTCTGGAGGATCTGAAAACGGCTACAGCAAGGAAGCTCTTTGGCCGAATTGATCTTGAGATCTTGAAGAAGAAACATTTCAGGTATGAAATCACAAAACTCTTTTATAAAGTTCAACATATCAAGCATGAAATGTCAAAGTGGCAACCTATATCGCTGTGACAGCATATAGCAGGCCCGACAGAGTAATAAATGATATGAAGAACATAGAAGTTAAATTAGATCATAATAATTATAATCAATATCATATACTAACAAGTATAAACAAAAAATTAGTTGTTGCATTAATAGACACAGGATCTTGTACAAGTTTTATAAGTGAAGATCTAGCAACAGAAATTTATGATTTATATCCAGAAGTAACATATATTACTCTCGAAGGAACTCCAGTACGAAACACTAAATATACATCTGTTAATATTATTTTTAGTAAAACACTTTCAGTAAAAATAGAAATATCAATCGATGGAAGAACTAAACAAGAACAAAAAGAAATAATATTAGGAATAGATTTTTTAGAAAACTTTAATTATAAAATAAAAAGTAAAGAATTAATACTAAAAATACAGGGTGAAAAATTTAAAATCCCACGAATAAATTTATATAAAGAAAACATTAAACAATTACTATGAATATTTTTGAAAAAGGAGAAAGCTCGAGGCAAGATCAAGACGATAAAGAAGAAATAAAAGAAATAATAAGAGCAGAATCAATTGGAGAATACTTGTCTGATATAATATTCGATAAGAAAATAATAAATAAAGTACGAAAAAAGGGAGAATTAACACTTAACTCCAAAGAAAGTATAGAAATTCCAACTTTTAATAAAAGAATATCAAACATACTAAATAGAGAAAATATAGTATACTATGGATTAATGAGTGGAGAATCATTAGTATACATGAATCAAGCGAATTTTGAATTCCAAGCATACATAATGATTAAAGAAAAAATAAAAGAAAAAATAGAAAAAATACCTAAAAAAGATCAAAAGAAATTAGGATACATACATATTGGAATAATACAAATAATAGTAAAATCTACTTATTTCACAGCAATAGACACACCCATACAATTACAAATTGTTGACAATAGAATTTTGAATGAAAAAGATAAAATTATAGGAGAAATAGATGACAATCTAGGTTTTGACATCATTAAATTCAATGTTGCATTACAATATGGAATTCCTTTCCAAACACAAACCTTTAGTGATGCAATTGGAGTCCGATGTAATTTTCTTAAAAAAGATTTAATGAAACCCTTAGACATACCATTTACTGTAAGTTACAAAGTATCTTATGCATTAACTAATAGTAATTTAAGTATAATTTTTCAACATAGAGATAGAATATATACAAACGAATTATTAAGTACTACAAGTACTGTAATAAAAAAGGATAATAGCCTACAAAAATTCATTCAACGAAGTTCATCTCAAAGAATTCAATATAATACACCAATCTCAAAGGATATCATAGAACAAGCAAGAGCTAGTACAAGTAATATAAGCCAAAATAAATGGCCTGAGCCACTAAAAAGACAAACTTTACATTCAGATATTCAAATGACACAACTAAATAAACAAATACAAGAATTAAAAACAGTAGTTACAGAAATAAATGATAAAATATAATAATTATGCCTAGTTCCACTTCTATATTATTAAAAATAGATGATGAAAGGAGCATATATCTTCCTTATACTGATGAATTGATGCAACAAAAATTACGAAAAGAATATCTTGAAGCTCATACTGTTTATAGTTGTCTAGTAAGGAAATTTACACTTGTTGATAAAGAAAATATACAGGAAATTAGACAACTTAGTTCTGACATAGAAATATTAGAATCTACAATTAAAGAACTACATCAACAATTAGAAGAAATTAGATTAAAAATTATTAGAAAACAAAATTAGAAAATTACAACTTAAAATTAAAAATTAGAATAACTACAAAAGGGTATTTAAGTAAAATGCATGCAATTAGGTATTTTTTGAATGAACTTAACAAAATGGATATTTTTGTAATATAGGATAGTGAAATTGGGTATTATTAATTTTCACTCTTATATCTTCGGGTGAAAAGAGTTGATGAATGATTGATGTTGCCTAAAATTCTTAATGATGCAGAGAGAATATAAAATTATGACGAAGTTTAGAGATAAAGGTGAAACAAGAAAACTTAAAATATATATTTTTGTTTAGGAAAAGAAATTCATCAATCCGAAGTCAGATACGTAATTTTTTTTTAACTTGGATTAAATAGTCCGTGAGGGGCTGTACCACGCACGGAGTGAGCGGTAGGACGTCTCCACGACATTTCAAATTTTTTTATATACATATATATTTATGTAAAAAGAAAAATTATAAAATGTCAGACCTCATAAAATTATGATTGAATCTTCTACAAGAATTTTACATCCGCCCTTGTAGTCCACTATACAATTGACTGATTCAAAATTTGATGACCTTTAGGAATAATAAAACGAATGCCGGCACATGAACGTAAATGTGTTGAATAAGTTAGTAATAAACCATTAATAACTATTGTCTCATTAAATTGTGTTTACATACATTCATTCCTCTTGGTTTTGCCAAAAGAGTAGGGTCAATGTACATGGTTTAATTATTTTCATTATAAGTTTTTATTATTTTATCTTGAATTGGATGATGATTGGGGCTTCTTGCTCTAGCTAGTGGGTGCTATAGTCCAAAAGAGGCATTGTTCATGATAATGATAGATATGATATGCAAGGCGACCAAATAGCCAACTTCAATATTCATCATGTATGGGTTTTTTTTTTTT
>JAPKLW010000338.1:477605-496892 GCA_026898455.1 Plectranthus barbatus | reverse complement strand
TGAAATGTTATGGTGTGTTGTGGCAATTTGAAATTGTGAAGTGTGGAAAGTGTTGAGAATATGATTTAAATTTATTGATCTTTTGAAAGCATGATTTGAAACCGAATTGTTTGATTTTAAATTTTTGCAAGCAGTGTAAATTTGTGTGTTATTGCTTAAAAGATGCGTTATTTTGAGAGTTGAGCTGTTTAAATTTTGTGGAATATGGTGTTAACCCTGGAGGTTAGAATAAGGTGGATCAGGTTAGAGGACTAACATAGTTGCTATAACTCATTGAGAATAGTGCATCGGAATGCTAGCATCTGAATCAAGTGTGAATTCGTGATACGAGCCTAGTATGAGTAAGAACGACGTGCGGATCACTATTTATGAACGTAAGAATGAATCGTGCATGAAATGCACTAATTGTGAAGATAATGTTAGTATGCGATCAAACATACTATATCGATAATATGTGTCTCGTTGATTATGAATCTTATGGCTTATAAGTGCGCAGTTGCTTTGCGTGCGAAGTACTTGAAAATGATCATGACCCTGTGAAGTGATAATGCGAAGCATTACTTGACGAGAACTTAGAATTTCTATGACGAGGCATGCTCCACTCATGAGAACATAGACGAACTAGTTAAGTTCTTTGTCTACTTAGTAGAATTCCTTTTAGACAAGCATAGTAGATGGGCAAGCTCGCGATCATTTCAAATTCCATCGCACCTGATCAAAAGGAAGCTTGAAATGGAACTAGGAATGTGCTGATATAGCTCAATTTTGAGAATCGTGTGGGAAGGAACAAACTACAAATATTGTTGAACTGGGTGTATCCCAAGAGAATACATTTTTGATAAAAATTCCAATCCGGTTCAGGAAAACCTGAAAGATTGAGAAATGCTGTAGAATAGTGTTAGTATCCAAACCCTACCGTTGCTTAAAAGGTACATGCGATTTGACGGTACGAGCAAGAACTATATACAGGTCATGAAGACGTGAAATAGATAACTCCCTCGAAAGGATGTTTTACTTGCATGTTTATGTATAATTATTTGAGTCCTAAATGCAGTGCATCGGAGAACTGCAATGGACTCAATCGATGGAGATTTGCAAGCGTGCGATGCACACCAAACGGACGCTTCGTGACAAATACGGGATAACATAAGTCCATGATGTATCATAAAATCCTTGACTCGATTACAGGTTGTTGAGGAACAACTTAATATACGACTTTCAACTTATTTCCTAACGCTGAGGGGTGTTTGAGGAGAGCGATGGCAAAGAAGAGGCAAAGCCTAGTTAGTGGCACAAGGTTGTCTTAGTTTGCGATGTCGCCCCATACGATGAAGGCACATCTATGCAAGAAACTTAAATGTTATCCTTGAGCCACCAGTACCGCCCCTCAACCCTTCCAGTTAATTGTGATCTTTTGAAAACTGCCGACCTTTGAAGGCGCAGAGAACCCTGCTGAAGCCGAAGGTTAGGTTCTACTCTGAAAAGGTTTCAAGCACATGTAGTGCTCAGAAGTTGGCAAGAGTAACTAGGTGACATACCGGCTTATCGGACAAGCTGATCGTAGGTGAGAACCCTATAAGAAGTCACGGATACCAGAAGAGTGTCTTTGACTCACTTGAGAATAATTTGAAGCAACACTATTCGAGAAGCGTGAAATAAAAAAAAAATCAGTTGAGAAAGAGAATTTAAGATCTTCCTACTAGATCAAAGAAGATAGGCGGCAATGGCTAAGATCGAAAATTTATGAGCTGATCCAATATGCTCATAGCAGGTGATTACACCCGCCGAGTTAGTGAGGAAATTCTGCGACGGACTAAGGAAAGAGAATCAGAGCCCATTTGTCTACTTTTGATGAGATGAATTACCAAAATTCCTTGAGAGAAACAGAGGACAAGTAGGCGGCAGCGACGAGGAAAAAGGTATCTGTTCTGGCTACCTAAGAGCCAAACCGTAGCCCAGCGCTAGCAAGGAAGTGAAAGGGTAACCAACAACCTCCTTGCCAAGGTTTTTGGCAACTAAAAGAGGCACGTTGAGGAAGGTGACTACGATCCTTCGAAACAAAACTACAAACAACTCTACAAAAAGGAAGGAAGCATTATTTGTGACTAAAATCGCACATCGGGGATTAGTAACTCCGCGTTGTAACAAATATGAGGGGAAGCACTCTGGGAGGTGACCTCCACCAGAACTTAAGCACTTTATGTGTAGAAAGACGATACACTATGCTCGCTAGTATTTCCAACAAGATAAGTTGGAAGCGAAAATACACAAACTATCGAGGCTTGCCAACTGATAGTTGAAAACATCATGAGAAAGCACTAGCCAAGGCAAAATATGCAAGAACTGTAACGGAGGGCTAGCAAGATAAGCAGACACTGCCTCGCAGCCCTATAGAGAGTCGCCAATAAAGAAAGCAATCGCCCTAGGGTAGTATTGCCTTCAAGGTAGATGACTATTGTTACCTTGGTGTGCTCTAACCTCGGAGTATGTTGAACGCTCATCGGGTGATGATGTTTGAATTAAACGTTATGGATATGCATGACGTAGGCACAATCCTAGAATTGGATTGGTCCTCAAAAAAAAAAAAAAAAAAAAAAAAAAGAAACCAATAATTTATGTAGTAAATGGAAGGTTATCCTTCAACAATCAGGAGCGGAACCATTTCATACGGCAAATTTTGCAAAAGCCAGAGAGTGCAAGTCATATTAGCACTCCAAGCCCGGAAGCTAATGCAGAGGAAGGAAAATCAAGCTTATCCGGTGTGCTTGGAAGGAGAAGCGAATCAAGAGTTGACGACCAGGGATGAACCATTAGCTAATGAATACGAAGATGTATTCCCAGAAGAATTGTCAGGATTTCCACCAGACATGTGGATAGGTAGAGTTTACGATAGACATGAAGTCGGGAGTAACTCCAATTTCCAAGACACTCTATCACATAGCGCCTAGGAGTTGCAGGAACTGAAGATGCAACTTCGGGAACTTTTGGACATGGGTTTCATAAGATCAGGCAAATTGCCTTGAGGAGCCATGTCCTATTTGCAAAAAAAAAAGAAAGACGAACCGATAAGGATGTGTGTTGATGTATGAAGAACGAGTGATTGCTCATGCTTCATAAAAATTGAGGCCACACGAGCTGAACTACCCTACTCATGACCTTGAGTTAGTCGTAGTGGTTCATGCTCTAAAAGTCTGAAGACACCATCTACATGGCGTCAAGCGTGCCATATTCACGAATCACCAAAGCTTAAAATATTTCTTCGGTCAAGAGAATCTTAATTGAGACAACAATGATGGCTAGAGTCAGTCAATGACTATGATCTGACGGTCAACTATCACCCAAGGAAAGCCAATCATGTGGCTTATGCTCTGAGTCTAAAGGATTCAGCAAAACTAGGTTCACTCCTAATAGAGGAGGGTGAACTTATCCGAGATTTCGAGAAACTACATCTAGAGGTGATTAGTTCCTCCGAGCGAAGAAAATGTGCCTTTGTTGCCTGGAATGTCGAATCAGACTTGAGACAGTGAATAAGTAAAGCACATAGGAGGAATGACGAACTCGGGAAGTTACGACAAGGGACCCGGATAAAGATCGAACGAATACCAGCAAGCACCAGATAACGCACTAGCGTACAAGATTGGTATATGTGTGTCTAGTGATGAAATGCTAGATGAGATTATGAGCAAGGCTCATGATACACCGCATACCTCCTATCCTAGAAGTGTAGGACGTACCAGGATCTGAAGACTAACTTACGATGGGACGATATGAAAAGAGACATCGTAGTGTATGATGAAAGATACATGGTCCGTCAACAGACAAAGGCATTACATAAGTGACCCTACGAGAAGTCACAATCGGCTGAATGGAAATGCGAACATATCGCCAGAGATTTTGTCCATGATTATCAAAATCTCATGAAGACAATATAGCGAAATGAATTATTGTGGACCATCTAACGAAGTGCGCTCATTTTCTACCAATTTGAACCACGTATGGTTCAATAACAAAGTGGCACAATTATATGTGAGGGAGATCATACAGTTACACCGAGTACTAGTGACTATAACCTCAGATTGAGATTCAAGGTTTACATCCAGATTTTGGATGAGTTTGAAAAGGATTGGAAACCCGTCTGAATTTCAGTACGGATCTAACCCATAGACGAATGATCAATCTGAAAGAACCAATCAAACCCACGGAGACAAAGTCTTCCTGAGTGTCTCACCATCGGAAGAATCATCAGATTTAGTGAAAAGGGAAAACTACGACCACATTTGTAGGACTCTACGAGACTTTGAAACGTAGGCCCAGTTGCCTAACGAATGGCTCTATTGCCAAATCTGGGAAGCGTATGCAACGTATTCCTGTTTCACAGTTATTAAAATATGTGTATGATCCTAAACTTGTGATACGTCATGTGGAAGTTACCGTGAGTCTAGACTTGCAATATGAATAAAGGCCAAAAGCAGTCTTGGATCAAGCAACAGCTGACAAATAAGTCAATAGTGATGTTCAAGATTCTGTAGAATCACCACGATCCAGAAGAAGGAGCAACATGGGAGTTGGATGAAATGATGGAATGCAAAAAAAAAATCCTGAGTTATTTTCAACCCCTTAGCAAATTTCGGGACGAAATTTTTGCAAGGTGGGGTGAATGTAATATCCCGGATTTTAATTAAGCGATAATTAGCTTAATTAATTAATTAAATAAAGGGGATTAATTATTTTAGCCCTTTAATTTCTCGTTACTCAGTTTTCGACACCGTCGTAGCACGCATGTCCATTTCATGCAAACAAAATGCCTATGAGTGCGTTTTGAGAAACCCTAGACAACCCTACAATTGAATTCTATGAATGAAACTCGTGCACGATAAATCGGAGAATCTAGCAATTCTGATCAATTCTGCAACCTCCAAAATCTGAGTCTCAGTAAGCATTGAGAGTCAGTTCGTCAGTTTTGGGGTACCAAATACCTAAGGATTCCGTTCCTTTAAGGTATTTCACAATCCCCTCTGCAGCTTCCATGTGCGGTTTCTTAGGATTTGCTTGAAATCTCGCACAAACACCAACAACATAGGAGATATCTAACCTGCTTGCAGTTAGATATAATAGAGATCCAATAATTCCTCTATAGCTCGTTGGGTTGACAGGTTCTCCTTCGTCATCAAGGTTGATATGAGCACTTGGGCTCATAGGAATTCTTAAAGGCTTAGTTTTCTCTGGACAAAATTTATTGATCAAGTCCTTGGTATACTTTTTCTTATTGAAGAAGATTCCTCCTTCGGACTAAATGACTTGAAGCCGAGGAAATAAGTCATCTTCCCCATCATACTAATGTGGAAATTGCGTTGCATCAGCTCGGCAAACCTCTCGCATAACTTCAGGTTTTTGCAACCGAATATGATGTCATCGACCTATATTTGAACTAACAGAATGTCAGTTCCATCATTGATTATGAATAAGGTTGTGTCGTTTTTTCCCTTCTAAAAACCATTATTGAGAAGAAAGTGAGACATAGTATCATACCAAGCTCTGGGTGCCTGCTTCAACCGATATAAAACCTTTCTCAGTTTGTAAACTTGGTTTTCTTCTTCAAAGTCTGGGGTTGTTCAACGTATACTTTTTCTTTCAGTTCTTCCCAATTCCAGCTTGAGCACTTCCGTTTTGCATTCCCCCTTGATTTGTGCTTGCATTAAGGGTTTGGAAATCTATGGCCTTAGCAATAACTATCTCATCACCCCTTCGGCAGGTTGCAATCCAGTCGAGCCATTAGGATTACTTGACATTTTGTTCATAGATTTAATCTGAGAAACTGGAACAATATCAGAACTCGGTTTCTCATTGACATCCTTGATCTCACGAGTGTCAAGTTTTAGTTATTTCATGGTCTTGCGCACTAGAACAAACTCATCAAATTCCACATTGCATGTTACCTCCACAAGTCCCGTAGTCTTATTGAGTACCCTATATCCCTTGTATGAAGGATGTCCATAACCGAGGAACACCCCTTCATCAACTTTGGGACTGAAGGTATTCAGTTTTGACTTTCCGTTATTGTAAATGTAACATAGCGAACCAAAAGAATGAAAATAAGTTATAGAACGCTTACAACCAGACCTTGTAGGGAGTTTTGTGATGACGATTGTTGATGGCACTTCTATTCTGTGTGTAGCACGCAGTCATCAAGGCTTCTCCCCAATACCCTTCGCTTAAACTAGCTTCCGCGAGCATGGTCCTTACTGCTTCTTTGACTGTGTGATTCATTCTCTCAGCAAATCCATTTTGTTAAGGAGTTATCGGAGCTGACTTTTCGTGAGCAATCCCGATATCTACACAAAAGTCCATCAAAGGTCCATTGCAGAACTCAGTTTCATTGTCGGACCTTATCTGCTTTACTGTCACTCCTTTATCATTCTGAACTCTCATGATCAATTATGGAAGCTGGAGTTTGACTTCGTCCTTGGTTTTCAGCAACCTCACCCAATTATACCTCGAGTAGTCATCAACAACTACAAGAGTGAACCTTTTTTCCTCCAATCGACTCCTTAGCTCGTTTGCGGGCTTTCTTCCAATTAAATTACCAGCTGGTGATTTGCTCCATATCGAGCCCTGTGATCTTCACCAGTTTGACCTTCTTTTGTGTTTGGTTGACTGCTATGATTCTTCGAATGTCGGACAACTTGAGAGAATTTATCTGAAACTTAACCATGACTTCTCACACAACACAAATCATCTCATGTTTGAGATATAAGCCTTTCCCACTCACCAAAACATGCACAAAAAGTTAGGAACCCTACAAAAAGATATTAGAATAAGGGAAAACTTATCTTCTACTGCAACATAGAGATGTTGAGTAAAACTACAATTATTTTGGCTGTTTTGCATCGTCAATCCTCTCAAATCCTTTCTATTTTTATATCTTCAACTCTCTCTTCATAACTTTGTTTATGAAGGGGTTAACTCATAAAAACCTAAACCATTATATTATAAATATAATGCATATAGATCCATCCTTAAATGCACGACATTTATTAATTTGGATGCAGTCCAGGTAGTTAATATTCATAATTTCATTGTCATAACAACAGTACATCATTTAATTCAGGAAAAAAAAAAGTTGGACACAATGAATTTATTGATCATATACATATTAAAATTTATCTATATGTATATAAAAGCATTACCCTTCGCCAAACAAGTTTTCCCCAGAAAAATCCTACCATAAATAGTCATGTAATATATATGGTAATTAATAATTGGTAGAAACTATTGGAAATTGAGTTTCAGTTTACTTCTTATTTGATGTTTTGGTGTGTCAAAACTCAGCTTCTAGGTTTTTAGTATGTCTTTACACGAAATCCTTGTATAGGATAAAATATTGAGTTGTAATAGACTAGAAATTAAAGCTGAAGTTGAACATCGAGCAGATTAAAGCCAAAACTCGAGAAGATAAGAATCAAGTTTCAGAACTTAAAGTAAAGATTCTGAGAAACTTGATTGAAGACCAAGTTTTGGAGCTTGAAACTTAGAATATCTAAAAGTCAGTTTCTGGAAACTGAGTTTTACCGAAGATGGTTGACATCTTTGTAATTGACAGTTTAGTGATTCCAAACTGCGCGTTTGAAAATAGGACGTAAAACGTTTTGTCCGAATCTCTATAAAATATGTTGTTATATATTGCTTTATTTAAATTCTACACTAGATTTAAAATCCAATACCTTAAGTGTTGGAATATATTACTGAAATTGGCTAAGTATTATATTCGACCAGCAAAACAACCACATTTTTTAACTTGAGCTGGTGCAAAAATCACCAACTCGGACGACTCAACATAGAAAAACTTCTATTGCATATTCGCCTAACTCTGATCTCGAGACTAATAATTATATTATAAAAATATACTTCTAATATTTAATATAATTATTTAATCACATTTCAAGTTATGAAGTTGTATTTAGTTCAATTTTTTAATAAATAATGAAATTCTTAAAAGTTGTTTAATTATAACAAAGGTAGCACGAAAAATTTAATATATTTTTAGTATTTAAATTGATAAATATATGAAATTTTATATGTATTTTGAATTTTTTTTTAAAGAATAAATATTTTATATGTTCTTTTACCATTTATAAGATTTAAAGACAAAGTAAAATATTTAATGGCATTGATAATCTTACAAAATATTAAAAATAAATAATAATTAATAAATTCGTCGGTCCGAAAATTTAAGGTTTATGGTTAAGGTCGAGTTTTTCTAGTCTGTACCCTAAATTGACCCAGATTAAATAGCCCAAAACCCTATAGTGTTGGCCCGAAATTTGACGGGCTAACCTAATTGACATTCATATTGGCGGTGTTGATCTCCCATGAACCAATGGGTTTTTGACTTTTTGTGATATTCATACAATTTTCTGCATGATAAGTTAATTTTTAGGTAAGAGGATGTTAGGAATAATAACAATTAGTTTACAGGGATATAGCAATTTGACATTGATTGTTTGGTTCTTCAAGTTCCTCTAGATGCCCACTGGCTGGTTCCAGAAACCTAGGCCAGCCGGTTTTCTCTCTCTGTCTTAATTTGTTAAAATGTAAATAAGAGGTTTTGAACCTGTGACCTCTATAAAGTTTAAAGATTATTTATCCACTAGGCTGCTAATCCTCTGTTGGTATAAATTTGATCTAAAATAAATAATACTCCCTCCGTCCCGATTTATTAGGCCCTTTTCTTTTCGTCACATAAATTAAGAGTTGTGAGTGTAAAATGAGTTAGTGGAATGAATATTTTATTGTTGAGTGTGAAAAAGTTGTCATTTTTTGTAAGGGGCCAATTTATTTGGGACACTCGATTTGGTAAGATGGTCTATTCTGCTGGGACGGAGGGAGTACTATTACCTTTATAAATCTATTATAATTATAATAAGAAATAAGTTATAAGTTATAATATACAATAATTTGATATATTATGCATTTTTTAAATACTGAATATTAAAATTAGTAACATTCTTACAAGTTTAGATTTCTTATCTATTAAGTATTAAATAATAAGATATTAATGACATATATTATCATTTGTTATAATATAACCTTTGAGTTAAAATTAGTATGTATGAAAATTGAAGACCTCTTTAAGTCTTTGTGTATTCATTTTATTTTTTTAGTTCAATCTTTGTATTAAATCGTATACTTGTAAACTAAATAACATTTAATTAAAATAATATTCTTAAAAGTTAGTATAAATAAATATGATATGTTATCCATTAGGGAAAACTATGAAAAATACCCTAATATTTGCTTTTCCTTGAATTATATTCTCAAGTTTCATTTTGTACACTAAAAATACCCTTTACTATGAAATATATCCTAAAGTATCTCATATCATTGAATTATACCCTAATGTTTGCTTCTGTCAATTAAAAATACCCTACGTCGCTAACGGTGTTAAAATTTTAATACAATATATGCCACATATATACCAAAGAAATGGAAATGTCACATATTATTTAATTTATGATTCATAAAAATTTTAACATCAAATCAAATATTAGTAGGGATGTCAATTTAGCCCGAGATCCGCGGGTTGACCCGATTAACCCGAGCTAAAATACGGGTTATGGTCAAAATATTTTATCCTGAAAAAAAATTAGCCCGAATAGCCTAAGACCAAATAACCAGAAGCCCGAAATCCGATGGGTTGACCCGATTAACCCGGTTACTTTTTTATTAATATATCTATCATAATTATAGTACTAAAATCTACTTTTGATATTTAAGATCATATATATTAATTAAATTTTAAGTTATATAATTATATTTAGTTCAAATAGTATTTAATACATAGTTAAGTTTATTTACTTACGAATTTAAAATATATTTAAATATTGCTAAAATTAAAAATAATATATTTTAATAGTTAAAAATAAGAGTTTGTGATGTGTTTTGTATTTTTTATAAGAGAAAAATAATATTTTGTTTATTTTTTATTATTTAAGATATTAAAAGAGTGAAAAGATATTAAAAATAAAAAATAATTAATAAATTCATTGGCCCGACGGGCTAGCCCGAAAACCGATGGGTTAGGGTTAGGGTCAACATTTTTTAGCCCAAAAAAATTTCAGCTCGATTTGACTTGGATCGATTAACCCGCAGCCCGATAGGACTGACCCGAAATCCGACGGGTTAGCCCGATGAACATCCCTAAATATTAGGGTATAATTCAATGATAAAGAAAATATTGGGGTATTTTTTATAGTTGAGGGTATTTTTAATTGACAAAATGAGACATTAGGGTATAATTCAAGGAAAGAAAAACAATAGGGTATTTTTCATAGTTGACCAATAGTTTAGGGTATTTTTCATAGTTTTCCCTATCCATTAATCTAAGATTTACTTTTTAAGTTAGTAGCAATCTTAAAAGTTTATATTTATTATGAATCAATCTATTGTTATGTGAGATATATTATAACATATAAGATGCAATAATATTTTAACAATCAATTTCATTGGTTTGAAATAATATTTGTAGAAAATATGAAGATTTTATATTTAATAGTATATTGTTCATTATTCATGTGATAGTTTTGAAACTCTTTTAACTTATAAATAACATTAGTATGAATTTTAAGAATCCATTGATAAATTAATTATATTTTTCAATTATATATCCTATGTAAGTATATTATTATTATTGTTAGTAATATATAAGAAATATTGAAAAATAAGAATTACTTCTAATGATCTCGTATTTATAGGATCTTATATATTTAACAATGCTTTTTATTCAACAATGATGATGTAGTTCAATGGATAAATATTTAGGAACTTAATTGGAGGTCTTGTATTTGATCCTCTTCCATAGCATCTTTTATAATATTTTAAAAATTTAAAAAAAAATATTGAAACCGTCGATTCAGCCGGTTCCGAACCGGCGGTTCGGCGGGGTTGTAAAAATGGGTCCGGTTCGGGCCGTTCCGGGCCCAAATAACCATGTCTAGCTCTACATCCGCTTTCCTGTTGTTTAGTACCGTGTATGTAGTGGCGACTGGTTGGAATTTTTTTTCCTCCACTTAATTTTAACTCTTTCGTATCATATTTTTTTTATCTTATTTTCATTCATTGTTTCGTATCATATACTCCCTCCGTCCCATTAGATTAATTCATTTTAGTTTCGGCACAAAAATTAATGTTTGTGAGTGTAGTGAAATTAATATTTTATTGATATGAGGAGATTTTTTTCTATTTTAGGAAGATGACTAATCTGGTGGGACAAACAAAAATGAAAATATGGACTAATCTGACAGGATATAGGGAGTATATTTTTTAAATTTTATTTTCATCCATTGTATGGAGATCTGGACTCCTACTTGGTTATGCCCTGAGTTCGAAAGCTCCTTGTTGGGCCGTTGATTCAGAGGATGACTAACGACCCATTTGTCTATGGTATTAAATCGACTCGTGGCCTTCAAGCATTCTCGATCAAATTTAATTTGACCTCAACAATAGTTAGAATAAATTAGCTATGTGTTGGTGATAAAAGCATGTTTATATGTAGCTAATAATAATCCAACACAAATTCTCATTTTACAAATATTATAATATATATTGTTGCTTTGTTTTATGCAAAACTGAGGTTTCTTTTGTGAAAAACTATAGCTTAATGTATACAAAACTATTTATTCATAAATTAAGCAATAATTTTACATAAAACAAGCACTATGTGTGAACTTCTGACTCCCATATGTTGAAAATCCCAATCATCTTTGAAAATTTGTTTTTGAAGGTCAAGTCTCTTGAATTTACTTCATAAGTGGTGGTCTCTATATTCACATTTGGACATTTGGTGCAATAAAATTGTCACAATATACTCGTAGATTTGATGAAAAAGAAAAAAAACTGAAAGTGTAGAAAGTAGAAAAATTGATGGCTTGTTAACGTGACAAAATTACCTAATATTTTTTAAGATGAAATAAAATCGCAGATTTTTTAAAAAAAAAAGTTAATTTGCTTATACCCGATTGTATTTAATTCTTTTTTTTTCATGGGAGAACACAATCCTATATGACTATATTTCTTCACTTCATATTTGATTAATAGGCATGATATAGGGGAATCTACCAAAATTGTGATTGACTATCTTCTTCTAGTATTCTCTTTGAAAATATCTGATTTATTCAATCACAAAATAGATTACAGTTCTCACAATTTCTTCAATTTACATTTACTTAATTATAATCTTCATAAAGATGCAAAATCGAAACAGTAGACTGATTGATATCAACACCAGAGACTTCCAAGAAATTACTGAAAAATAAAAAAATGTTCATCAAACTCATGTATTATATAATTATTAGTCCATGCCAGATTCTTCATTTTATACTACCTTAGACAAAACTGACGATGATTGCATCAGAAAAGAGTTCTTTCTTTTTCCTGTTTATTTTGTGCACGGCCGATTTCTTGAGATTGAGCTTTTCTGATGGAGGCAACAGCAGTTTCTGTCACCAAATTGAGAAACAAGCTCTTCTAAGCTTCATGAAGTCTTTGAATGATCCCTCAAATCTACTCTCTTCTTGGAATATTGAGGTTGATTGTTGCAAGTGGGAAGGTGTGGTTTGCAGCAAATCAACAGGTTACCAAATCAACAGGTTATGTTCATCAACTCCATCTTCGAGGTCGTGATGAGGCTCAAAGATTACATGGCAAGGCTAACTTTTCAAGTTTTCTCCATCTCAAGAATCTGAGATATCTTGATCTGAGCCATAACATGTTTGAAGGGACCATCCCTTCATTCGTAGGGTCGCTCAAAAGCCTCGAGTATTTGAATCTGTCTCGTGCTGGATTTCATGGAAGGGTCCCTCACAGCATGGGAAACCTTTCAAATCTGAAAACTTTGATTTTGGAAGATTTGGGGTTGAATGTGGGCAGTCTTGGATGGCTGTCAGGCCTGGTTGGATTGCAGCAGCTGAACATGAATTCTGTGGACCTCAGCAAAGCAATCGGCTGGTTAAACGTTGTCAACTCTCTCCCTTCTTTGGTTGAGCTGCATCTCTCTAGCTGCAAGATTGATTTTGTTGCTCCTTTGTCTCATGTTAATGTCACTTCTTTAGCCTTTCTTGATCTCTCCAGGAATGAGTTTGATTCTCTCTCCATTGCAAGATGGGCTTTCCGACAGAGCAATCTTGTTTTCCTCGACCTCAGCCGAAACAAGATTCAAGGTTCTGTTCCAGCTATCAGCAACACCACCAAACTCCAATACATTGATCTCTCTTGGAATAAATTCAGCTCCACCATTCCAGGTTGGCTCTACTTCTGCAAAGATCTTGAGTTTGTGTATTTGGGTTACAATTCTATGCAAGGTATGATTTCCAAAGATATAGCAAATCTCACATCTATTCACACCCTTAGTTTAAGGTACAACCAAATTTCTGGAAAAATACCAAGAGAGATTGCTAGTTTGTGCAGACTAAGAAGATTGGACTTATCAGGTAACAAGCTGCAGGGAAAGATTTCAGATTCATTTGGAAATATGTCCGACTGCTTCTTGGAATCTTTGGCAGTGTTTCGTCTGAGGGAGAATCAGCTTACTGGCCATATAAACAATCAGTTTGGGAATTTTAAAAGACTTAAAGTTCTTGATTTCACCAGAAACTCATTATCAGGTGCAATTCCTAACAATCTGGGCCAGTTGTCTCACCTAGACACATTATGGCTAGGATTCAACGGACTGACCGGAGATTTTCCAGTGCAGTTGGGGCAGCTTTCTAACTTGAAAACTCTTTCCATTGGGCGTAACATGCTGGAAGGAGTTGTGAATGAGAGCCACTTTTCCAACCTCACAAGATTGAAGTATTTATTTGCCTCAGGTAACAAGTTGAGTTTGAAAGTGAGCCCGAATTGGATTCCACCTTTCCAGCTTGTGGAGATTGGAATTGGTTCCTGGAACTTGGAGACAAGTCCAGGGACTATCCCATCATGGATTGAGATGCAGAAGAGTAGTATCTTGGTTCTTGATTTATCCGATACTGGAATTTCTGGTCATGTTCCGAGTTGGGTTTGGGGTGTCAGTGTCTTGAACCTCTCTCACAACCATCTCCATGGAAGCATTCCAGACTTCAAGCAGCATGTGAACCCTGATGTGTTCCCACATTATCGTTGGATATATTTGAGTGGCAACGGATTCAGTGGCTCATTACCTCGAGTATCAAGTGATACGGTGGAGTTGGATCTCTCCAAAAACTCTTTCTCAGGTGGTATGTCACACTTTCTATGTGACAGAGGAAATAAAGCAACTTATACGTTAAAGATTCTCCATCTTGCTGAAAATCAGCTCACAGGAGGAATCCCAGATTGTTGGATGAAATGGCCATCTTTGATATACTTGAATCTGGGGAATAACATGATGTTTGGGAGTGTCCCAGATTCTATAGGACATCTGAGGAACTTGCAGTCCTTAAACCTATATGGAAACAAGCTGTCAGGGCAGATACCTTTTTCCATGCATAAATGCACCAAATTAGTGAAGATTGATCTTAGTGGTAATGAACTTGTTGGAAACATACCTACATGGATGGGGACAAGCCTATCCAAGTTGAAGATTCTCTTTCTACAATTCAACAAGTTCAGTGGTGAAATCCCTTCAACTATATGCCATTTGAACAGTCTCCAAATCTTGGATCTCTCCAACAACAACATTTCCGGGGTGATTCCTGATTGTGTTAACAATTTCACTGCAATGGCTACGAAAAGAGGTCTCGAGGAATACGTCACAGTGGAAATAGAATATTCTTCTGTCTTTGATGCCTTGATGGAGAGTGTGTTAGTTTTCACAAAAGGAGTAATGCTTCAATACGATACCATTCTGCTTTTGGTCAAAACTATCAACCTCTCAAACAATCATCTATCCGGAGGTATCCCAGAAGGCCTAATGAGCCTACTTGAACTCAAATCCTTGAACCTGTCTGGGAATCATCTAACAACATCCATCCCACATAGCATTGGAAACTTGAGGCATTTGGAATCTCTTGATCTTTCAAGAAACTCATTACGCGGTGAGATTCCGTATACCATCACTGCCATGTCATTCTTGAGCCATCTCAACTTGTCATACAACTGCTTAACAGGGAAGATCCCAACAGGTACTCAAGTTCAGAGCATGGATGCTTCGAGCTTCATCGGGAACAGTCTTTGTGGACCTCCATTGCCAAGAAACTGCAGCAAAGTTAGTGTGACATTGCAGGAGGAGAATGATGAGTCTGAGATAGATTGGTTTTATATGCTGTTGCTTTTAGGGTATGCTGTGGGGTGTTCAGTTGCTTGCACTGCATTGGTGTTGAACAAATCTTGGAGAGTAGCCTATTTTAGGTGGTTTGAGCAAGTGTGGGACAAATTTTTTTATTGCAACATTGAATGAGTGAGGGAAGGCTCAATAGCATCATTCAGGTCCAAGTTCAGATTTATTGTTTTATTTTTTTTAGTTGAATTCAGAGGTAATGTTGTTGCAATCATTTTTTGGTTGATTTATTTGGTGATTTTCATGAGTTGGACCTGTAAAATATTGCCAACTCTTAAAAGATAATTCAAAAATATTAATTCTTTGTGCATTTGTTTTTTTTTATGTGGGTTTAGTATCAAATTTGAATGGTTCATTTCAAAATATTCATTTCATTTTGCCAACTCTCTCTGGTTGTAACTGAAAAATGTGAGATTTCATTATCAAAAAATATAATTTTCTGCATCACTAAATATAGAATTATTCAGTGATAATTATAAAATTAAGAAATCAGAGTCAAAGATTTTAATAGGACGAGTTTCAAATATATATACATCAATAAATAAAAACAAATTTACATAATATCAAATATGAATTTGGAATTATCAAACAGAACCCTTGATGGATTGATAAAATACCAATCTAATCAACAAAAATTATCACTCCCAAATTTAAGTACTCCCTCCGTTCCAATTATTTAGTTCGGGTTACTATTTTAGGATGTTTTAATTATATGGTTCAATTTTTATATTTGGTATTTTTTTTCTGATAATTCACATTTAAGCCCCTGAATAACTTTGAAAAATGTGAATATTAAATGTAATATTATGAAAATGAAAAGTTAATTAATACTTTAAATAAGGATATTGTTGAAAGTTTGTTTAAATATTTAATAATTTTTTACAAACGTGCAACATAAAACTGGACCATATAATTAGAACGGGGAGAGTAAAATTTTGCAAGAAAATGTTCATTCAAGATTTCTTCAGCGTGAAAATGATTGAACATCAATTTTCACCTACCGTAAATTCCAAGACTATTTGAACCTATCCTCTTAAATGTTGGATTAGTTGCTCGTAAATAGTCATTCAATTACCATCCATATAAAAAATAGAAAAAGAATACCATAACTATAACTTAAAAAAAAAGTGAAAAGGAAAATATTAAAAGAATTTATTATCTTTTATCTCCTAATTTGCACTGAAATTTTCACAGCTAAGAAATTAACAGCAGGAAGCGAAATAGGCAAAGTAATACTTGCAAATAAATTCATTTTGTATTAACTCATAGGCAATCAGGCCAAACTATCAGAATTTTAAATCAATTCTATTAAATTATAGGTTATTCAATTAAGTTAATTTAGGCTTATGTTTTTTGAGGTTGAGAAGTTTTAACTTTTTAACCAAATCCTTTATCACTCGGATTTAAAAAATTAAAATATTAATTTTTCTTATAAATATATAAAAAAGTAAAATATTATTTTTTCTTATTAAGAACTCCAAAACACATTATAATTTTTATGGATTCATTAAGTAAATAGTAAATATATATTATTTCATTAATTCATCAATATTTGAATTTTTAACTTAGTATTTAAATAACTTTAAAGGACTTAATTATCTATTAAAATTTATATGTACAAAATGTAATTATATTATTTAAGATTTAATTAAGAAATATTATATTGAATATGGAAAACATATTTTGGCAATATAATCATGATTAAAAAATCAATTGGCTCTGCCCTAGGACTATTTAGATATTTTTTTAAGGGTTAAAAAACTTAAAGCTTAACCTACTTTCTTATTTAATTGAGACTACTCATAAATTTGGGATTGAATTCATATTCCTATACAGACTACAAATTTTGCCCTCACCCGGGTTTGTTTCCAATTGATTAAATATATGATAAGTCTTATCTCGAGTGTATTGATAAAAGCATTTTGTAATCATGAATTTAAACTTTTTCGAAAATATCTAGTTGTGTGAGTTTAAATTAATGTAGAAAAAAAAATCTAGGTTAAGTCTTAAAAGAGATGCTTGTCTGTTTTTTAAAATAATTTATATTTATTAATTGCACAAAATACATAAATTCTGATTTATTTTAAATTAATATAGATATAAGATAATCATATAAATAAAGTTAAGGTGTTTTAGATGACTCATTAATTGTAAATTATTATTTTTTAAAATTTGCTATATTAATTTAAGCATATACATCGTACATGTACGAATGGAAGCTCGAATATGATCTATTGATAAAATAAATAATAAATCCAGGAAATTTGTTAATTAAATTATAAAATAAAACACAATTCATGTATTCTTCTGCAATTAATATGAAACATGTAGTAATATGTAACCCCCCCTCTCTCTCTCCTCATCTTCTCCTCTCTCTCTCTCTTCCATCTCTCGAGGAGAAGAAAACCTCTGCAAAGGGGGAGCACACAAACACTGGTTGGCTTTTACATGTATGAATTGCATTGGGATCGTCGATTCATCCTGGTTTCGCCGAAGATAATCGCCTCAGATCTCCCCAATTCTCATCTGTGTAATTTTCTCAGCTCACTTTCACTTTCACTTTCCGTTGAGTTCATGTATTTAGTAATTATTATAGCTAGATGTGCTGAATTCGTGATTTTTCTGCACTCTAGATCGTGCTACTTTTAGTTGATCTTTTCTTTTTATTGCCATAATTTTTTTGAGCTCAGCTGTAACCATTTGTGTGTAAAATTGATTCCTTGCGAATCTGTTGATTCTTTCTTTTTATTTTCTTTTTATCATGTGTTTTGGTTTGCTTGTAGCCTTGGCTGCTCTTTGTTTCCCTTCTGGAAAGATGATCACGGCTTTTGTTTTTATGAATTGTCTTACCTTCCTATGCTTATTTTGTGCGGCAAAATTAAAATGTTTTACATTTAATTGTTTTCTATTTAGCTCTTTACACATACATAGATGTTGTGTAGTCGTGCCTGGATAGCATGTTGTGGTCTGAAGTTTAGTGTTCCAAAATTCTTAATTTGGTTTGTGGAAGAAGTTATAATTCTTTTTATATTTAGCCGTATAGTTTGTGTGTTCTTTTGAGTGCCTTTTGTGCGTGTGTGTGTAAGCGC
Source organism: Plectranthus barbatus (assembly GCA_026898455.1). Classification (NCBI taxonomy): domain Eukaryota; kingdom Viridiplantae; phylum Streptophyta; class Magnoliopsida; order Lamiales; family Lamiaceae; genus Plectranthus; species Plectranthus barbatus. The sequence continues at coordinate 478,514 of JAPKLW010000338.1, read as the reverse complement.
GTCTTGTGGCGTGTTCCATGGTCTGGAGATGGATGTCTGTATATTAGTATTCAATAACTTTCTAATAACTGCCTGAGTAATATGATATTTACTTAACTGATTCGGACTTATATTTCTTTTTGTATTGGGTTTATTATGCTTTTAAAATACGAGAATATCTTGAGTTCAACTGAGTTCTTTTGGCTTCACATTTCATTAGAAGCGAAGAAAGCAAATCAAGTTGGTTAAGAATTAGTCCTTCGTTTCAACTTTTATCCAAGCAATTTGCTTTTCTACCTCTATTGGCAAAGGCAGGTGCAGTTAGTTACTGGTGGTTATCTTGCCATGAGCATTGATGCTGCTGTGATTTTGCTATAGCGTAAATGAACTCATGCTTAGTATAAATATTAAGGTTTTGCTGTTTGAAATACACATGCTGATTCATTTTGATCTTCTTAATTTAAAAGGTGTTGGCATTTCTAGTTTTCAAAAATATTGTTTCTGAATCGTCAATAAATATATATTGGAATATGCTGGTCATTTCTTGACAGTATTGGTACAGTACTTTTTCAGCTGACTTTGATTTTCTCAAGAAAAAAAATCGGTGAATGCGTCCATGGATCCTAGCTTTTTACTTTGTCGTGCTTTCGTATTATGCAAAACCACATTTGCCCCTTGTTTTGAAGGTCTCAAGTATCCAATTGATTTCGCAAGAAAAAGAAATAGGTGAATGCGTCCAAAGTTCCTAGCTTTTTTACTTTGTCGTGATTTTTATTATGCAAAACCACTTTTGCCCCTTGTTTTGAAGGTCTCCAGGATCCGACTTTGATTTTCTCAAGAAAAAAAAAATAGGTGAATGCGTCTAAAGATCCTAGCTTTTTTACTTTGTCGTGCTTTTGTATTATGCAAAACCACCTTTGCCCCTTGTTT
>JAPKLW010000338.1:435592-477595 GCA_026898455.1 Plectranthus barbatus | reverse complement strand
CTTTGTCGTGCTTTTGTATTATGCAAAACCACCTTTGCCCCTTGTTTTGAAGGTCTCTAGGATCCGGCTTTGATTTTCTCAAGAAAAATATAGGTGAATGCGTCCAAAGATCCTAGATTTTTTACTTTGTCGTGCTTTTGTATTATGCAAAACCACCTTTGTCCCTTGTTTTGAAGGTTTCAAGGATCTGCCCCATCTCTTCCTTGTATCATGTTATTTAATGCTTCCATATTTTTCTATTTTCTTATGACTCCAGTAATATTCATATTGCTGTTGGAAAGGAAGGTGGTAAATTGGTAATGATCGCTATTCTTGAAACGCTTATCTTAGAAACATATTTATTAGCTTACTTATGCTCTAAACGTTTTGTTTTCATTATTATCGTTGATTCCTCTTAGATTATTTGTTCATGGCTCAAGTATATCGAGTATAAAAGGCAATTGAATAATCCATGTATGTTTCATTCCTGAGCTAATAATCTGCTGAGCTAGTACTTTAACTGTTTAAAAAACTTCTATAGCTTTGTCCTCTACTCTGGGCGCAGTGGTGAAAGCGCGTTGCCAGTGACTAAGAGGTCATGGGTTCGAGAGAAGTAGAAGGTAACACACAAAATGTGCAACACTATAAAAAAATATGAATCTTCCAAGATCTTAGAGTAAAACAAGGGAATATATCTTCCTACAAGCTTAAAGCTCACAATATATTTTATCATCTAAATTTTCAAATTGTTTCAGTCATTGCCATTTAAGAATGAGCCTTTTATAGGCATAACTTGGAGCCCCTCCAAGATGAGTCAGAGCAATAGAAAGATACATTCATGCTTCCTAACTCTTAGAAAATGGATAAGAAAGAATCTAATGAATGAGAAACGACTATTGGATGCTCATCTATCAAAGATCAGTTTACTTGAGTGCAAAATGCTGTAAAAATTACCAAAGATTGGTTCAACATTACAACTTCCTGTATAGATGTAGCAGTCTTCAGTCAAAAGGCCACAACGGCTTGAATAAAACCAGTTTAATCAATGACTTCACAGTCATGTTGGAGCTTTCTGCTTGTTTCTTTATTAAATACATTTCATGGTATTTTTGTGCATGCTTCAGTTTTATTTTAATGTTTCTAGAACCAATGGAAAAGGAACGTTACACTTAGTCCAAGTTTTCCTGTTTGAAGATAGCACCAATACAATTTTTTTTTTCTCTAAAAGAATCGTATAATACTTGCCTTGCATTACAAAGATGGATGGATTTGTTGTGGCCTGTGGGTCAAGTTCTTACTCGTTTGTTGATTGTTATAGTTCATTGATGTTTAGAACCACTTGAAGAAAGTTGACTAGAGGCATATAACTTAACTTCTTGTGCTATTAATTATACTTAAAATACAAAAACTGCATATATTCCCTTTAACTAGTGATTTTTCCAACAATTTAAGGTATGAGAGTCATTAACCCTGTGACTGTCTATGCACAAGAAGGAATATTTTGCTGGATTCTTTTCTTTATGGATCCCATAAAATCCTGGTGAATATCCAAAGTCACAAAGTCTGATTAATCAAGTCATCAACCAGCATGTGGATATGATCACTAGGCATACATAGTGATTTTACTTGCAAGGATAATTCTATAGTAGTTTGGTGATGTTTAAAGGATTTTATTTCTGACTCTTTGAATAGTTCCTAGCTTTTCGTTTCAAATCCAAAAGAATCATGATTTGATACGCTGAGAGAATCGTAGTTTCCAACATGTATCATTATCTGATAATCCCGAAGATTCTAGGAAAATATGAAAACTGAGTACTGTTGTTTGCTAATTATCAACCTTTTTGCTGTGACCCTTCCATAATTGGAAAAATATGAATATAGAAAGTTCATTTATGCCACAAATCAGATACGAGCATGCGAAATGAGTTCATATTTACCAGACATAAATGTGATACTGGATATGTTTTTTCAACTTATAAGCCATATCTCCTTATTTTAAAATATCATGGTGCTATTGAATATGTTTTATCATCTTATACGTCCTACCTCAAGCCTGTCAAATAATCCATGATGTTGATGTATCACTGAAAATATGTGTGTACATTTCATTAACACATTAGCGCATTAGCTATATGTAAATGCTTCTAAAAAACAACCAAAAATTGTTTGGTGATTATCTTTGAGGATTCTTTTTATTTTAGGATCCTTAATTTAATTTAGGTTATATGTTGAATTTGGATCTAAAAGATGATAACTAGCAATTTAGGACCTGAACAGTTGAAACTATCTATCTAAGACCAAAAAAATCATGTGCTAAGTTTTTCAAAAAATTCATTATTTAACTGCACTAGATCATTGATGTTGGGATTTTATTAAAAAATAATATACAAACAATTAGATGAGAAAATCAAAATACATGAATCTTTTAGTATTAGATTGATTATTATTGTTCTCTATCAGGTTCTAAACAGATTGTTTTGATTAATAGAAAGCCCATCTCTTAGGCCCTTATTTGATAAAATTGTTAACTACTACTTGTGAGTTTTTTTATACTTTAGCCTTTTTTATACAATGGATTGTTCATATGTATTTCCCAAGGTTTCTTTTCCCCTAGTAAATGTTTGCATCTGCAGCATTCATGCCTATTCTTTCTTTTTCTCAAGTTATGCAGAATATAAAATATTTGCTTCATCTGCAAAGGCTTGTTTTTCCTTTAATTGCTTTCTTTTTTTTATCATCTACTGTAAGTGGTTATTATATTGTTTTCTAATGGGGAATTCCGTCCTGCATTGGCAGTTATTAAAGATGGTCCTGGGATGAAAGACTCCATATGCTCAGACTTTTATTAGGTTAGGCCTGGGCCATTGAGGTTTTTGCATGTTATCAAAATTATACCAACATAAATGTGATATAGTGTGATGATCATATTGTTGGAGATTAGGTGGTGAAGGTGGGTGAGTGATGGATCCACATACATTAAAACTTACTATCAAGTTGAAAAGGGAGAAACCTGTTTCTAATTCCTTGGCAACTACTGATCACTTGAGTAATGTGGAACGAGAGCCCAGTGCCTCAAACATTTCTTATCGTCCAGGCAGTCTAGCAGCTAATTCTCAAGATCAAGTTGATTTTAGTTCCGCAGGAGGGTTAGAAGATCAGAGCAGGCAAGGCGAAGAAAAGTCATTAGAAAATTCGAAATACCAAGTTGTGATTTATAATCCTGATGCTGATGGTTCTGGTGAAGTTGAGACCCCATATCCCATTAGTGATCGACCTCTATCTGCTCCAAGACAAAATTCAAGAGCTCTACCATCTGTAGGGGCTTACACTGTTCAGTGTGCCAACTGTTTCAAATGGAGGCTCATTCCATCACAGGAGAAGTATGAAGAAATACGAGAACATATTATAGAGCAACCTTTCTTCTGTGAAACAGGTAGGGAATGGCGGCCTGACATATCATGTGACGATCCACCTGATTTAGTGCAGGATGGAAGTAGGCTTTGGGCGATTGATAAACCTAGTATTGCTCAACCTCCTCCTGGTTGGCAGCGACTTCTGAAATTTAGAGGCGAAGGAAGCACCAAGTTTGCAGATGTGTATGTATTCTATTTCACACAGTCTATTTATTTTGAATTTGTTTATCTTTCTCCCCTCAGCAGCTGTACCTCAATCGGTACAATTGAACCTGAAATTATACTTGAGTGCACTGACTATCTTGGACCATGGAAAATAGCTTAAAATAGCACTTCTCTTATATTTGAATAGCAGTTTTAGTAGTTGAAATGTTTAAGCATAAGATATAGGAATGTTCATAATGCAACGTAGCACCTTTCTTACATTAAAATACCAGTTCTAATAGTAAAATATGTTTGGCGCCGTCATTTTAATCAGAATATGGATATAATAAGTTTATGACATGTCGAAGTTCGGCAAGAGAGTTCGGGAAAGTAATATTGCATGAGAAATGGATCTAGGAAGCACTGTTAAGTTGAGACTCAAAAATATTGGATTTTTAAATAAAATGCTTGGAATACCACACCTCTAATTTAAGTTTTGTTTTTTCTTTTTTTAACCTGTCATCATTCATCTGCGTGTTATAGTATCTTAAACTTGCAAGTCTGGATGTTTCTCTCATGTATAAGGGTAATTGAGAAACTCGAGTTAGTTTCTACATGTCATAATCTTGAATCCAGTCCTCATGAATTTTTTCTTGTTTAACCTTTGGGCGGTTTAAGAGTTGGAGCATTTTGACGTTACTGTTCCTTGGAATTTTTATTGAAGATAAAGATGCATGCAATTGAATCAAAGATGGAATGCTCTCGAAAGAACTCTTTTAAAGAAGTGAGAAGAGCAGTTGTTTTTCTTAACTGGATATAAGGCTATGACCCTCTTAGTGTAGGAATGGGTCATGTTATCATTTTACACTCACAAACTCTTTATATGAGGATTAGATTACGCATGATTCACTTTTTTTATAGGTAGCCTATATGCCAAAAGCTATTGGCTACCCACTGCTTTAGGCTTTGCTTAATCTGATAGTTGAAACTGTCTTGGGTGGCAAATCATTAGATTGGTCTGGATGTTAATGATCATTCAAACTTCAAAGATTCAGTTTGATACTTTTATTGTTTTATGTGAAAGAATCTAATTTCTTCACTATTATAAGCTGTGCAATACATGCCATGCATGAGTTTAGTTTGCATAGAGTTCTTGAAAGAGGATGTGAAATCAGTGTGCTACATGAATAGATTCACTTATTAAGTAGGTCTTGATAGCCTAACATGAATTGTGTAACCCTGTTTTACTTGTTTTGATTAACTTTTATTTTTTAAATGTTCATGATTACGTTAAACAAGTGATAGAAACCCTTCTGAATCTATTTTCATGAATCATTGCAGGTACTATGTTTCACCATCGGGCAAGAGACTTCGTTCAATGGTGGAAATTCAAAGGTAGTCTCTCTGAGATATCAATAGCTTTGCTGTGAGTCACTCTAGTCATCCATCTTTCTCCTCTTATTTATGATGCATCAATTGTCAAGGTACATTGATGAGCACCCGGAGTACAAAGAGCAAGGCGTTAGCTTATTGAGATTTTCCTTCCAAATCCCTAGACCATTGCAAGAAAACTATGTGCGGAAGCGTCCAGCTCGTGCTGCACCTACAGGTGATGCTGATGATATTGAGTTGCTGAGATTGGCTCAGCCTTCTGAAGGTAACTTAACACTATCCTTATGGACATCATGATTCAGAACTTTTGCATTGAATCCAATAAAGGAAAATTGGGTTCTTCATCAAATCTTAATCAGTAAATGATACACATTTCTTTTGGATGTGTTTTCCAAATGAATTTAGATATCAACAGTTTTGATTGATCAGCAATTGCATCATTATACGTCTTCTTTGATTTGAATATTGACTTTGTTAGGAAAGCATCTCATTTGGTTGGAAAAATTAGTCTCTTCTATTAAATTTAATCAATCATTGTGGCTTAGAACTGTATTCTGCATATGTGATAGTGTCAGATGCAGCTATATAATGCCATTTTGTTGATTCTACAGTTCAACCCATATCATGGGTGAGTCCTGATGATGTGAACACAGACTTGCAGCTCAGCCCACCGGCCCGGTCTTCTGACTACTCAAATCCACCTGGTGTGAGGCCCGAAACCCACTCAGCAAAGAAGAGAAAAACACCATCCAAAAAAAGGTTAAATGGTGATTCTGCAGTTAAACTCAATCTGGAGGACTGATCAAGGTCCGGTTCCCCGATGCAGCGTATGCTTTACAAAATCGGTCTGAAGCCTTTGGCAATTTTGTACTCAGCTAGCTATTATTTGATGTAGGTTGTATAATCGAAGAAAATATTTTGATAAGAATATATACAGTAATATTGTAAGGTAGATTATATCAAAGGATGTCACCGGGAGTTTCTTTGTTAAAACTACAGTCCGGATTTCGTATGACAATTTTATATATTTGTTTGTTTTATAGAAAGGAAGAGACCCCAGCTAGATTTGTGGTTGCCTATTATCTTTTTAACGTATTGTTTATGCATTTGCTAGTTTTTCATTTTTTTTAATAAAAGAAATAGTATGTATTAATTTAAATTTGATTTCCTAAATATGACTCGAGCTTTTGCCTATTGAATACTGGTAAGGAGTTTTGAAAAAAGTACGAAGAATACACGTAAATGCAAACAACCTTATCCTTGAACTCTTAGAAATTGATGTTGGAAATTTGTTATTGAATAACAATGATTAAAAACCGATTAAATAATAGTTTTTTCTTAGTTAAATTAGAAAATTGGTTGTTGATTCGTAATCTATCTTTTGACTTTTAAAAAGATGACTCCAGGTATATTACTGTTGTCAAAATCAATTTCATGAGCATGAGGTATTAAAGGTGACTATCAATTTAGTCTCATTTACATGTTTGTATTATATTTATGCATATGTTGTGTACGAGATCATAGGTCATATTATTAGTTCATAATTGGTATTTAAATACATGTTACATTTATGTATATGGTGTGTGGGAGAATTAGCCAATTAGGGTTGTGCACGGTTTGGCCGAACCGGCCAAACTAAATTAATTTGGCCGATTTGGCTGGTTTGAAAAAAATGATTGGCCGGGTTGGTTTGAAAAATCTCAAACTGGATGATTTGTTTTGGCCGACGGTTTGAAGGATGAAACCGGCCGTTTCGGCCGGACCGGCCGTATAAATAATATAATTTTAAATATAATAATGATAATAAAATATTATTTGATAGAAAGCTAAAATATCAATTATATTGATATATATGTCCGATGCTTATATTCTTTCGAATTGTAACCCTATAAATCAACTTATATATAATTGTTTCTTGCAACCATAATATTATGTATTTATTACTTATCACATATTTATAGTTATTGACAAGCGATACATATTTATATTAGTTTCATTTTGTGTATCATTCTTTCATTAATTTCTAATAATAAAATTGATATACTCCTACAAGTTTCATTTTTTTGTAATATTTTTAGTTGAATAATCTTCAAACTGTTTAAACCAGCCGAACCAAACCGTTTTAATATGGTTTGGCCGGTTTGGTTTGAAATAATTATTTGGCTGATTTGGTTTGTGAAAATTTCAAACCGTACCTATTGGTTTGGTCCGTACTTTGCCCCTTAAACCGGCCAAACCGGACCGTGCACACCCCTAGGGAGAATAATTCCAAAAATAAGACGAAAAATAATATATATAAAGTTACACAAATTCTGGAAAGAAAAAAAAAAAAGAAGCAAATATTTTTGAAGAAGTTGAATGTCGATCCCGTACCTCTCGCATCCTTAGCATGCAGTTGTGCCATCTGAGATTATAATTTTAAATGTTTATGTTGCTTGAGGAAATATCTTAAATATGGAGAAAAAAAAAAGGAATGTAAATAAAATTTCAAAAAAAAAAAAAAAAAAAAAAAAACGAATGTTTTTTGGAGATGCGGGGTATCGATCCCCGTACCTCTCGCATGCTAAGCGAGCGCTCTACCATCTGAGCTACATCCCCAATTTGTTTTAAGATAGAAATATATTAAATATATAATAAATGAAAATGTCACAAATGTATTAACTTTATTAATTAATCATCTACAAATTAACTTGGAGATTCTACGTATGAAGACCTATTGCTACAGGTAAATTTTAATTTGATCATACTTATTTTTTATTATCTTTCATGAAAATTAAATTTACAAGAAGTTTAAATCAAGAATTGAATGCGGTTTGGTCCAAAATAAAATCACAGAAACTAGTATAAATATCTGGAACCGCAGGACTAGCATTTTCAGAAAGGAATCAACTAAAAAAGAATTTGGGCGCTGTATATTTTTTATTCGGGAAGAACTTTTAATGCACATACCAATTTCCATGTTATTTACCAAATTTTGAACGAGCTGTAATCCACAATGTTATGTGTGTGTAAAATTAAGCATGTTTTATACTCCCCCGTCCCACTTTAATAGTCTCATTTCCCATTTTCGTGTGTCCCACTTTAATAGTCTCGTTTCTAAAAAGGGAAACTTTTTCACACTCAACAATAAAATATTAATTCCACTCAACTCATTCTACACTCACATGCCTTGGTTATTGTGCCAAAAGCAAATGAGACTATTAATGTGGGACGGAGGGAGTATCTGTTTAATTAGAGTGCTGTGACATCTAGTTGCTACAATGGATATCTAATTACAAAATCTAGGACCATTCTGCATTGCATGCATCCATCGTTGAACTTCATCAATATAATGAGCCAGCGACGCATAAATATTTGAACCTCAGCCTTATGTGCAGATACATTCCACTGCAAGCAAAAACAGCAGCATATGTAAAGATTAATGTTTGCTTAAATATGTTGATTACAACCAGTAAAATAAGTGAAACATACCTCGACGAACTTAACATGGGTTTTCAAGGCTTGATTGGCCTCTTTGGTTTTCGTTTTGATCTCTTCCTGCAACAAAGGCAACGCGGAAATGAGACGGCCGAGTGGAGAGCATGACAGGAATTGCATTTGACCTGTAAAGATTCAGATTCTACCTCTTGCTTGGTTTGCTAACGCCGAACACCCCCTTCATCAATCCATTAACATCCACGGATCGCTCCTTGGTGATCTTGTCATGGTATATCTTGCTTCCTATTTCTGCTATCGACTCTTCAACTTCTTCCAAGGTCTGGTCGATATTGAGCTGCAGCTGGCCTTTCCTGATGACAGTCACACTGAACCCGTTTGCTTTGGCTTCGCGGAAAGCATCCTATAGAAAAATGTGGACAAGATGAAAACTGTTGCATCTCTCGAGAGGAAACCCCTAAGGCTTCAATTTGAATAAATAGACAGAGGTCAAAGTTTCCATTGAAATTACATGACTTTCAAAAGATATTCAATCTGTTTGAACTTTCAAATGCCAAACAAATGCTAGTCACACTACATCAAGGATGACTCTTTCCTTTCCCTTAGATTTTCCAGGTTTAAGGGTGGGATATTGATGGAGGGTGAAGAAAAATCTTCTCAAGTTTTTGGTAGAGTGCAATATGATCAAGGAGAAACAGAGAGCAACATAAATTTACGAATTACCTTGGGTGGTCTAGCAACAACAAAGGCGTTCCCATTTCCTAAAACTTCCATCTTGGCTTGTATAATATAGCAAAAGTTTTTGCAGTCGCCGGCATGCTCAAATGCAATCACATGATATTGCTTAGGATCCAGTTCTAGATCAGCAGCCATCTCCAATGAATAAAAGCCCACTCTCTCCTCCCCATCCTCGACTGTGTACAATTCAATGCACTGAGAAACACAAAATTCAAATGAAGTCATCAGAAATCATTTGAGGGCACATCAGTGGAGTTAAAAGTTACTCAAAATAAACTAAGAGATAATCATCTGCAAAAGGATGGCAATTGACAATATGTAAATCAAAATGTTTGGATTAACTGAAGATTTGAAGATTTTGCTCACCAGTACATGGGGAAGATCTAGCCACCACAGGTAATCTTCTTCCTTTTCTTCTGCGTATTCACGATACTTGCTCACAACAGCTTGGGGCCCATAAAGCTCCATTTCCCTTCTCACCTTATTGAGTTTTTGTTTAATGAATCCCTTTTCAGGGAGTTTTTCCATCAGTTCAGCCGCTTCCTTTATCTCTTTCTCTGTGATCCATCTGTCCAAATCCTTTCCTATGTTCCTCATTTCGGCTTTGACTTCTGGATCTGATTCTGCATTATAAGACTCAAGGAACCCTTCAGACCATTTCTTTGTGTGCTGCCAGAACTCCTTTCCTGACCTTTTGCCAGCCCTAACAGAACCATCACTACTTTCTATGATAGTCTTTGAAGATATTACATTATCTTTCTGAATTTCTTTCCTTGGTACAGAGTCATCTTCTGCCACATTGCCTTTCTCATGAGAAGAAAGTTTTTCTGATTTATCAACAGCATCATTTGAAGTTTTCCTTGACAGAAATGAGTTCTTCAGGCTTTCAGCAACAAGTTCCTTTTTTTGTTCCACAAAGTTGTTAAGAAATTCAGGATTCCTTTCTGCAGGTGGGACTTTCCACCGAGGTATGATTTTCTCCGGAGGATCATACAAGCTAATGCCATCTGTAGGAGAAGTAGAGAGCAACATTAAAATAACAATCCGTTTAACACTTCAAAAGGCAAAGCCTATACAATTTGCTATGAAACAGCATAGATAGTCCAAAAAGCTATTGAGCTTGTATTGAATAAAAGATAGCACAAGGTAAATCTAAGCCACTCCAGGCAGATTTTTAACTCATTCAATATTATTAACCTCAAAAGTGAATTGGTCTTCAATTTCAAAAGAATTAGAAAATAAGACATATCTTTTACCTGCTCCATAGTCAAGGTTCTCTATGTTTGAATGAAAATATTCATGCAACTTCAGCAGCTTTTTGTTCTCTTGTTCGACTTTCTTCTCAAGGCCACTAAAGAAGGCATGTTTATCTTCTTCATTAATAAGATGAAATGGATCTCTTCCTGAAAGTTCATTATCTCTCACTTTGAATACAATCTCCCTAATCCTTTCATCTTTCATCCATTCAAGTTCATTTTCAGCATCATCAGACTTGAGTTGCGCCAAATCAGCTTCAGAACCCAATTCTTGACTAGCTTTCTCTTTTGCAAGGTGATAACTGTCTCTGAAGCCAACTCCAATCTTCTCTACAATGGGCTCAAATTCATGGAAATTTTTCTCTATCCAGTTCTCCTTACTTACTGATGGAACTAGCTCCGCTGTTCTATCCTTGACTTCATTAGAAGTAGAAAATGCTGTCTCTTGAAGATCTATCGATGTTTCAATCTTCGCAGCATCTCCAGATTTATGATTTTTGAGTTCAGTAGGCAATTTTTCTGTCTGGAGATGATCCCCAATGTAAATTTCAGTAGAATTAGAATTTTGTATGTCACCCAGGAAAGATGATGGATCACTTTTGCTATCACAAGTCTGGCTTGTCTGAATATCAACTTTTTTCATAGGGATTTTGTTCATGGGTATTCCAGCTCCATTGTTACAGATACTAACTTCATGACCTGATGATAGTCTGGATGTTTCTGAATCATTTAGGCTATCCTTACCTTCTTCTGCAGTTTCACGAAACACGCTATAATCTCCAGATTGATATGAAAAATCATTTATTTCACCTGTAGGGGGGTGGTCATGTGCTTTTTCAGTTAAGTCCGCTATCTGGCTTGTGTTATCAAATTCACTAGGTAACCGACTAGAACTATCACTGTGTTCATTGTCTCTAACACCATCTTTTTGGTTCACCTCCGGTATGTGATGCTTCCTTGAGAGGTACTCCCTAGCTTCCTTGGCTGATTTTATGATTCTTAGTTTTTTTCTGGAAGAATCTTTATACTGGTGTGATTGCGAGCGTGGACCATCAGAGTGTAGGTTTGCTTCAGTTAAGTCTGAGTATTCTTGAACCATGTTCTCATTGCTTACTTCAGGCCTCAAGCTTTTAGTACCATTAGGGACATGTGTCTCACATTTCTCATCTGAAGCTCCATTCATGGACAACACAATATCATCGTTTGTGTCAGTGACAGACACATATTCCTTAACTTCATCAGAATCATTACCATATATCTCCTCCTCACTAGGAAGTTCATTTCCTGGAATTGCATCATGGCTCGAGGACTCAGGCAGCGAGTCTCTTCTTTCAATCTCTCGTGCATGCCTTGCCATTGCCCTGATTTCTTCAATTTTTCCCTGAAGTTCATTGTCAGGAGATGCATGTTGGACTAGGACTATGCCCAGTTGATTATTTGATCCCTTTGCCTTGATAATGCTATTTAAAAGTCCTTCTTTATCAAGTTGTGGCCTCTTGAAAGACACACCTTTTGGCTCTACGGGATCCTGCACTACTTCCACACTACCTTTCACCATCATCTTCTCATCCTTCTTTCCTTTTCTTGCTTTTATTTTTCTCCGCAGCATCTCCTTCTCAAACATTGTGTATTCCCTACTATCATTCCCAGCAAAGAGCAGCCCCCGAATTGTCCAGATCACTGCAAAACCACATAACACTAAAACTCCCACTCCTGGCAATGAAACTGGCTTCAGTGTAACACCACGAATTGCTTCCACTAGACGTGATTCCCGACCACCAGGCTCAAGATATTCAGCCACTGAATTTCTTTTTGGATTCGAATTACTCCCATCCTTTAGTGTGACACCACGAACTGCTTCCATAACATGTGCTTCCCCAGAACCAGTTTGCACAAACTTAGCCACTGAACTATTCTTCGGAATCACATTAATCCCGCTCTCCATTTCTCTAGCCAAGTCTTTAGCAAAGGACATCTTAAAATCCACTTCAGCCAAGTCGTCAGTTCCACTGTCCAAACGAGGATCAACCCGACTTCGTTTCAGAATCTCATCCTCATTCACCACTACCCTTTCCACCTTACCTTCATTATCCTGAAATACAGTAAATATAGGACCAGCTCCAATGCCCCAAAATTCCGTATCTTTCTTATACTGCTCAACCCAACTCTCCAACTTATTCCACATGATAGATTCACCAAATTTCTTTTTCCTAAACCCCTTTTCTGATTCTTCCACACTCCCATTGTGAATAAAATTACCATCCGCATTCTTGCTACCTTCACCGTAATTATCAAATGACTCATCATGAACACTACTACTTTTATCCAAATTCAAGACTGTTTTACTAGTACTATCAATTGTTGACTCATGAGCATCAATTTTATCAAATTCAAGAGCTAGGTTTTCACTCACCTGCTGCGGTTGCTGTCGAGTAAGTTTCTTCCTCAGATAATTCTGGCGGCCAGAAGCTTTGCCAAAATGAGCTGAAATCTGGAATTTTCTCGACGGAACAGGGCGGAATAAATATAGCGAACATAGCGGTTGCAACGACAGTCTCCTTGTGACTGGTATGCTCATCGTTGAAGGAATTTTCCTGCTTCTCCATGTGAGAAACGGAATTGATGGAGAAACTTGAGGATTAATGGCGATAGTGGAGTTCAGATAATCCATGTGTAGGAGCTAACAGAAGGGAAATTCTTGAATAGCTTTCAAAATAAAGAATGCATTCAAGAAAGTTCGCTCCTTTTTCTGAATCGAAAATCAGAGATGGATTGAGCGAACATGCCAAAATCGTCGAACATTTTCTCGAACTCAAATCACAATTACCTCACATTGAAGCTAGAAACAACTAGCATGCATCCCAACAAAATCTTATGCAACAAACACTTAAACCTAGGAAGGGAGGGGTTTATCTAAATTCAAAGAGAAGAAACTAAACCTCTCTCGAATCCGATACCAGTTTCTACTTGGAAATGAAAATTACAATTTTGTCCTAATTTTCTGGGTTCACCTGAACCAAATTTCCAACTAAATTATCTATCCCACAACTAGGGGTGTACACGTTCCGGTTTGGCCGGTTTGAGGGTTGAAGTATGGACCAAACTAAATAATACGATTTGAAAATTCTCAAACCAAACCGGACAAATTAATATTTCAAATCAAACCAAATAAAATGGTTTGGTTCGATCGGTTTAACGGTTTGAAATACGGCGTTAACTGGCAAAGTCAAAACGTAGAAAAATCTCATATTTTTAGCTACAATTTATTTGAGAATTTTTTTAAAAAAAACTAATAGTGACTCTCATTGACAAAATACGAAACAATCTTAATAAAAACAAACAATTAATGACATCAAAAAAATAATAGTTAATATCACTTTCTCAAAAATAATAGTAAGGTGAAATTAATGAGATACGATAACGATGAAGCTTGCCCAGAGAATAGAGAAGACAATAAGGGTAAAGAGAGACATTTGAATAAAATTGTGAGATTGAAATATTGAATAGTTTAAGATTTATTTTAGATTTCAGAAAATAAATAAAATGTAGAAAAAGAATTAAAATGAGATTGAAATATTTGATAGTTTAGGTTTTATTTTAGATTTAAAAAATAAATAAAAATGTATGAGAAAAATAAAAATTATATTATGTTGCATAAAGGATTTGAACTCATACCTCTTAAAAACTAAAGTCTAGATAGAACCACTATAATAAATGTACAATATTTACACTTCTAGTATAAAATATAATCTAAATATTTATTATTAATATAAACGGTTCGGTCCGGTTCAAACGGCCGGTTTCTCTACTCAAACCGTGGACCAAACCAATTGATATGGTTTAAAACTTACGGTCCGGCCGGCCAATTTTTGCACTTGTCAAACCGATCAAACCGGCCAAATAATTTCGGTTTGGCCGATTTGGACCAAACCATGTACACCCCTACCCACAACCATAGTTCAATTGATTTTCTATTGCCTCCATTATAAATTTTAATTACTATTATTTTTTTAAAAAATAAAAATTAAGTATGATACAATATATTTTAATTAATTTTTAAAATAGAATTCTAAACTTTATAAGAATACAAATTATAGTTATGAATTAATTAATTTTAATAATAAAAATTTATTTAAAAATTGAAAATAATTAATAAAAACAGCATATATTTTAATTGGGTGGGATGAATTTTATGGTTCAACTTATAAAATTAATTCAAACTATAATAAATTAAAATTATAAATAAATATCAAATAAAAATTAATAATTTTAATAATGGAACATAAAAATTGGAACATACATTTCAAACTACCAATATTTGATAAGGATTGACAAATTTAGTACGAATATCTAGTTTGGAGTTTTTAATGGATTTATTTGATTCACCCGATTAAGTTTTTATTTATATTTTTTTATTATAGAAATTTATTTGTAATATTTAAAATATAATTTTTTCATAATTCTTTTAATTTGAATAAGTCCTCATAATTAAGGCTAGAAAAATGACTTGAAACGAAATCAACAAAAGGCTACTCGACGCATGAGCCTAAACTCCAGTTCATACTTTTAAGCTAACGAACGTTGGAGTTGTTTATTAGAAAAAACGTCCTTATTTTTTCGTGAAACAAGAGACTATTTTTTATAGTTGTGGTCAGTGGCGGATCTATGTAGGGGTTAGGGGGGCTCCAGCCCCCCCCTAGCCCGATTTTTTTTTCATTTTTGTAGTATCATGATCCGATTTTTTATGGTATAGCCCCGCTCGTATAGAAGAAAAAATGGATGAAAATAAGGAAAAAAATGATATATAATGATTGAAGTTAAGGTTAAGGCGAAAAAAAAAAATTCAGCTCCCCTCGGAAAAATTTTCTGGATCCGCCACTGGTTGTGGTGACCGAAACTTCGATACTAGTAAAATATTATTTATATTGGGCCGTACATGTTTGCATGATTGTTTTTTGACATTTCCCTAAAAAGTCTTATACGCACTAATGGTACGTAGGGTTGTAAATGAACTAAACGATTTGTGAGCTACTCGAATCTCGACTTAACAAAATTTTGTTTGAGTTCATTTAATATCGCCCGTTTATTAAACGAACCAAACTTGAGTATCATTGTATTCGGCTCATGAGCTTGTTAGCTAGAATTAGTACAAAATATAAAATATTTAATTTTTTAAAAGTAATATTTTCATGAATTAAGAATAATAATTATGATACATATTTTTAGTAATGAGAAAATTCTGAATTTGAGCATGAAAATGATATCAATTTTGGAATAACTACACCCTCCGTCCCGGTTTATTTGTCCCCTTAGGATTTGACACAATAACCAATGCAAGTCGAATTAGAGGAAAATAGTATTTTATTAGTGGGTGTGTATTAACTTTCTATTTTAGTTAATAGGACAATTAAATGGGACGAACGAAAAAGGAAAGAGTGACTATTGAAGTGGGACGGAGGGAGTAATATTTTCTTTAAAAATAACAATGAATATTTTAGATACAATTTAAATTTAGAAAGTTTTTTTAGACTCAACTAAAGCTCGACGAAGTTCATGAATTTTGAAGTATTTGATATAGAAGCTCGAAACTCAACTCGATATTAAATGAGTCAAACTTGAGCACAACAATACTTAGCTCGACTCGGTTCAATTACACCCCTCTAATGGAGTTATATGTGACGGTGTTAGAACCACCATATTCAAATCATCAACCAACGAACACAAGCAGTAATCAAAAAATGAGCCAATCAAAGTAGGACACAAGATTAAACACATAATCTTGACAAATAACAAGAAAGTATTTTTTTTTTAAATTGTGGGTTAATCGGTCCGAATTGAATTGGATTGGAATTTTTTCGAGGAAAAAAATCTCGATTCTAATCCTAATATTTCAATTTTCGACTAGACCATTTTTTTAATATTTTATAAAAATTTTGTATATTATTAAATATTATCCTCTCTATTTTAATTTTTTAAATGATAAGAAGAGTATAAAATATTTCAATCCAAATTCACTTGCTGTTAACTCAATTTAATCGAACAAATCCATAAATTTCGAATTAAATTAAATTCTTAGCTAACTCTTTCCCTCAAACCGTTTTTTCGGCACATACAATTAGCTAGTGGATGTTGGGAATGGTGGTGAGAATTGGGACGGTAATGATTTACATAAAACTACTCATTTATTGTAATAAATACTTGTAGTGTTACACGTAAAAAAGTAGCAAGCTATATTACACACGTACCTAACACATTTTTAAGACGGTTGTCTAACCGCTTATTAATCACAATTAGCATTCGTGTACGTTCGATTAATGTTTAGCGATTTTTATAATTACGATTATGACCTAAATGTAGACTTTTTTTATCGAAAATCCAACTAAACTTGAGCTCTCGAGGTTCCACCTTCTTGGCTCGTTCAACCGTTCGTTCTTGCACTTTTCTAAGCCTCATAGCTAAATTACACACAAAGTCTTGCTCACACCTCCCATCGCCTCTCAGTCCCTCCACCTTCTCCAACCCCCACCTCTCGATCAGCCACTCCAAGATATCCGTGTAATCACGGGCCGTGTAAACCCCTAGTCAAGTCGCCACGTGCGAGAAGTGCTCGAATAGACGTGGGTCCCGCCCGTCGTGCATTAGATGACCCGGCATTGTGATTTTGTTTCTCATCATGTTCCCTATCGCCAACATGGCTTCGTTCGGGTCGATCTCGAGTACCCTTTCGATGATTCTGACGTACGCGTTCTCGTGACGCTTTTCGTCGGCAGCGATGGTGCCACATATCCTTGCGAGGTGAGGGTTTCCGCCCTCCTTCGCGAGTCGGGCGGTGTTGCTGTGCGACACGAAGGTGGCTCGCTCTTGAAACGATGTGTAGACGAATGCATTGTATGGGTTGTTTTCCCACCCAACGTTCTGTTTGAACAATTAGGTAGATACCGTTAGCAATAAATTAAACACGTGCTACTATGTATTTCAATATCGAAAAAAAATATGCGATAATAAAGATCAATTACTTTTATTGTGTGAGATGAACCCTAGCTACCGATTGAACTTATAAAATTAATCTAATTCAAAATAAATTAAAATTATAAAAAATATTAATTAAAAATCAATAACTTTAATAGTTGTACATAGTGTGTGGAACATGAAAAATGGACATGATCTCGTGTGAATAACAAATTAGTCAAATTAAACACAACATAACTAAGATTGCACTGTCATTATACTACATTATTTAATTATCAATTTAGGATCTGTTCGAAAATAAATTTTCAATTCAAGGTTTGAAAAAATCTTAAATTCTCAATTGAGGACCTTCCAATATGATATATTTTAAAGTCCAAGATTAAATTTTTTTTAATCTTTCGGGCCTAAAATTGAGAGTTTTATGAATATTTCAGATTTTGAATAGAGAATTCATATTTTGCATCCTGAATTTATAGTAAGCATAATTTTTTAAAAAAAAATAATCTAGAATTAGCTTACCATCCCAGACTTAATCAAGTTCTGCAGTGTTCTCTCCACCATCAACATATCGACCCGGCCCGACAGATACAAATAAGTCTTGAGCAAATCACCATGCCTATTCTCCTCGACACTCCAAGCCCGAACCCAACTAGCCCACGGGTTCGGGCTTGCTCCTGTCTCACCACGAACGCCATCTGTATTATTCATCATAGTCTGGACTCTGGTAAGTAGGCAATGCATCCACAAAATACTCGTCTGAAAGCTCGTTTGTGCCCTCGCGCAAGTCCCAAACTTCATCCATGAACTCATCAATGGGTTTCGAAGCATCGGGGAGAAGCTCTTTTGGCTGCCAGCATTCTGTCACCGGCTTCAGGATTGGGAGGATATTTTTGGAGACGTAAGATTCCATTGACTTCAACACTTCAACTTTTTCCGGCAGCATTGAGTGGTGGCGTGAAGGCTGTTGCCGCTGGTTTATGGCAGCGGAGATTGGTTTCGACTGCCGGTGTGGGGTGGCTCCGCCGCTTGGGAAAGATGCAGGCGACCGAGTGGCTGTGGCGGTGCATAATTTCAGGCTTTGCATGGTTTTGCCCTATATATTAATGAGATTATTTTTTTGTCTAAGCTACATGAGTTGAGCTTTATTTATAAGTGAGGAAAAGTTCGGATAAAACCTTTATCACAACAATTCATTATGTTGAAAATTTATTGTGATACGAATCTAATTATATATTTCTTTGTTGCAACTAATGTAATTTTACAATAAAAATAATAATATATTAAAAAGTAAAACAATGTATTTATATTGTTGAAATAATCTCACACTAAAAATAATGAGATCGTCTATCAGGAGACCAACCCTTATTTGTTAATTAAGTCCAAATAAAAAGTTAGAAACACAATAATAATTTGGCAAATTCTCAGATGAGACGGTCTCATCATTTTTATTGTGAGACGAATTTAATGAAATAATGTATTTTTTTTTTATTGTAAATGATATCTCACCATTTTTATTGTGAAACGAATTTAATGAAATGATGTGTTTCTTTATTGCAAATGATGTATTTCTTTGTTGCAAATAATGTAATTTTTAAAAATAAAATAATGTATTTAACTTATTGAAACGATGCATTAAAGTCCGTCTCACAATAAAAAAATATTAAGACCGTCTCTCAGGAGACCAACTCTAATAATTTACTAAGAACTCAATCCGATTCTATAAATAAAATTAATCTGATAAACACGTTAAAAATCTTATAAGAACTAAATCCAATAAATAAAATAAAATAAATCTCGGAAAACTTCAAGATATAATAAATGCGATCGCATGGTAATAATACTTCATTGAAATAAAATATAAGAATATCAATATAAATAATAATGTTCAAATTTAAGAACTATTAAATAAGTAAAAAAAATTAAATAATTTGTTAATGGATATTCATATCCAAATTATTTAATTTAATAGATTATTAGGGATGTCAATCAGGTTAACTCGTTGGGTTTCGGGCCAGTCCTATCGGGCTGTGGATTAATCGGTTCGGGTCAAGTTGGACTGAAATTCTTTCGGGCTAAAAATGTTTGATCCTAATCCTAACCCGTCGGTTTTCGGGCTAGCCCTCGGGCCAATGAATTTATTAATTATTTTTATTTTTAATATTTTCACTATTTTAATATTTTAAATAATAAAAATAAATAAAATATTACTCCCTCCGTCCCGGGTCTCTTGAGACGTTTGACCGGGCGCGAAGATTAAGAAAAAGTGATTAGGAGAGATAGTGGAGTAGGATTAGTAGGTTAATGATTAGGAGAAATAGTGGAGTATGAGAGATAGTGGGGTAGGAGTATAGTAGGTTTAGTGGGTAACTAATTAATAAAACTTTCGAAAAAAAGGAAACGTTGCAAGTGTTCTGGGATGGACCAAAAAGAAACACGTTGCGAGTGTCCTGGGACAGATGGAGTACTTCTGTGGGAAATAATATCCTTTATTTCACTCAATGAATTAAAATAATGTACAATGCATGATTATAATGGAATAGCTAACCCTAAACTATGTAAATCTAGAAAAGATATACGATATACTTAGATCTAATTATACAAGATATGAATATATCTCAAGAACTTCTCCCTTATAAAAAATGCAAAACACATCACAAACTCTTATATAACGATAAATTTAACTATTAAAAATATATTACTTTTTTATTTTAGCAATATTTAAATATGTTTTAAATTCATAAGTAAATAAACTTAACTATGTATTGAATACTATTTGAACTAAATACAATTATATAACTTAAATTTTAATTAATAAAAATGATCTTAAATATCAAAAGTGGATTTTAGTAATATAGCTCTGATAAATATATTAATAAAAAAAATAATCGGGTTAATCGTGCCAACCCATCGGGTTTCAGGCTGAGTCCTATCGGACCTCGGGTTATTCGGGCTAAATTCTTTTCAGGTCAAAATATTTCGACCCTAACCCGCATTTTGGCTCGGGTTAATGGGGTCAAACCGCGAGTTTCGGGCTAAATTGACATCCCTATAAATTATGTGACACAGGATTTTCATATTCTTATATCATGTAGATCCAATAAATATTTGAATGTAATAAACTCACTGAGATAACTTAGATTACAGGTTCAATTTTGACCAAGGAGATTGAAAAATCTACTCTACTCCTTACTAGATTCATAGCGTACATGAGACAAGTTTAAAATCGTGAATAAAAGAAAAATGATGAGATATTCATTTCCATACAAGCAAATTATTGTTATTATTATTATATACATATTTTTCAATATAATAATTATTTTCATACATGTAAAGTAATAATTTTAAGTAGAAATGCATATATTTAAATTTATATATATTTTCGAAAAATTTCAAACTCATAATCTTTACCTTATAAATAATACAATACACTTTCATCAATAGGTTTTAAGTGGACCATGTAAATTAATATTATTGGTTGATTGAGGAAGCTGGCAACACCTCGTTGAGATAAACTCCAAGTGCCCATATTGGGAAAATGTTTCTGTAGGAGGAGTAACTTATCATGCAGTTTTTGTTGAACACTCCAATTATTTCCTGCACCCAATTCAATTCACAAACCTTTAATTATTCATTTTATCTTATATAAAAAGAAAATTATTAATTTCGAGTTAAAGATTTAAAAGATGTTAAAATGATCATTTAGAATAATAAATTTTTTAAATATATTTTAAACAGCATTATTTATAACAAAAAAAAAAAAAAAAAACGAGATGATCATGAACAAAAACATATCTTTTAATTAAACTAGATTTATATGGAGATATATTCAATCCTAAAATAAAGTATACACTATATAGGAATAAGTCGGAATCCTTAGATTGACGATATAATTAATAGTTGTGATTTAAAAAAAAACATAAATTATTAGAATAAACATATATAATCTCTCTGAGCTTAATATATATAATAAAATAATTATATATTTAAGTATAAAATATATTTCAAAAAATCATAAATTTATGAATAAGTTTAAATATGGACCATTAATTGAGTGTAGATTAAGGGTATAGATTTATTCTTCTTCGCACAAATTTAGCATTGGCACCAAATTTCATCTAAATGAAACTGAATCTGGTCATTTAGATCGATAAGGATTGAGATGAAAAAAATCTATAATTTATTTATTTATGCATGATATACATAAAAAAATACAATATATTTTGAATTATGATTTTTTTTAAATTTTAATAGATGAAAAATACCGATTGATTCCTATATATATAATGAAATATACCTGTTGAGGAAAGTCTCCATTTGGCATCTGCGAGTTAACGAGCACTCTTGCTCCACGATGAAGTGGACCCGGGTCCCTCTTCGCCTGCACAAATTTCACTCAGCTTCCGGGAAAAATAAATAAAAAAACTCAACTCCCTAAAAGTTTGTTTATTAAATGAACTAAACTTGAATTTCATAGTATTGACGCCTCATAAATTCGTTAACAAGTCTGTTAGTATATGAAATATAAAATTATTAATTTTTTCAAATTATCATTTTCATACTTATAGGTTATAATAAGTACATGAATCTTTGAAATGATAAGAAATAGTAAAATTTGAGTATGAATATAATAATACTTTTTGAATAAATAATTTTTTTTTTCTTTCAAACAATTAGTGTATATTTATCTAAATTTAGAAAGTTGCGACTAAGACTCAATTAAGTTTGTGAATTCCAAAATATTCCAAAAAAATGGAAGCTTGACTTCATTATAAAACAAATCAACTTAAATTACACCCCATTTGGTGTTAAAAGAACTTACTTGCCCAGCTTTAATGAGAGCCAGCATAGCCCATGCAGTGTTCACTATGTGGGATTTATTGTTGCCGATATTTGTATATGCCTGTTAAAACAACAAATCATTCAAATATAATACATTAATTTAAATCAGCATATCATATCATATCCATAATATTTTTAATATAATTGGATCTCATAATCTATTACCATGTTTTGACTGGAAAGATAGCTTTCTCCCCAGCCACCACAAGGAAGTTGCTTGGACAGAAGAAACTCGCAAGCTTTCCTCACGCGTGAGCTATTCTCGTATGTCATCCCACCCTCCACTAGTCCCGTTATCCCGAACCACGTTCCGTAGGTGTAGCAGACTCCCCAAGATCCATACCTTGAGTGTGCAATGCCAATGGGATTGACTGTCTCGCACAAGTTTTTGGAATTCGATACGAAGAAATACAAGTAGAAGAGTAATTGATTAATTACCATGAGCCATCGGGTAACTGTATGGACTCAATGAAGTGGAGAGCATTGGCGATGCATGTTTGAATCTCTTTTGCACGATATCCAGGATGCAGCTTATTGAATAGCTTCAGACCTTGGATTGCTGCAGAAGAGCATTCCACGTACCTGGTTTTCCACAAACAAATTAAAACAACATTGATCTGATCATGCACGTTTTGATCATAGGAAAGGGTAGGTACGTACTGGTAGTCGATGACGATGTCACCGAATGTTTCAGCTGGACTGATCATCTGCAAGAAGACAAGTAGATTAAAGTGCAGTACTGTTTGTGTTTGTGATTGAAAACAGTACGTACCTCCAACCAGGGAGAGGATCTGGTGAGCTCGTACGATGCAAAGCCTCCACTACTATTCTGCACCATCAATCAATATCCATATAGTGAGACAGGTAATTAAGATATGTTTTTTTTTCAATTAGATGATAAAAAGAGATCATGGATATATAGGCACCTGAAGTGATAAGATTAGGTCGACAGCATCTTGGAGCTTCTCCAGTTCTAATTTTTGTCCACCTATCTCAGAGGGTAGCTGCGATAGCATGAGGGCAGCCTGCAATATTCATCATTCATATATCTAATTATTAATACGGTATATGAAACATTATTAGTCCGCAAAATCTTTAAAACTAGTCCTTTTCTCGGGGTGCAGTGGTGAAAGTATTTTTCATGCGACCAAAAGGTCATAAGTTCGAGATTTATCAGGATATCTTGGTGTAAATAAAAACACATAATTACTATTTAGAAAAAATCTTAAAAGAAAAGCCTCTTAATTTTATGTTAAATAAGACCTTGAGGCCTTCGGCTGTACAATCCGACACTGGCCAGCCATTGTCTGTGGTGGAGAAGGGCCAGCCTCCTTTCGAGGAGTGACGATACCATGAACTCAAATCTGCAGAGCTGTTGTTCCTCACCTGCATGTGGCATGCAGTAGATGATTCATTAATCATTACACGACAACAAGGGTGTCAATTCATTGGGTTTTAAGTCAGTTTTTATCGGGTTGCAGGTTATTGAAATTGGACCAAGCTGAAATCTTTTTTCTGGCCAAAAACTCTTCTTACCTGAGACAATTGGATGAAGTGGTGAGCCCTTTTCAGCACGACTCCATATTCATTGGGAAGGTTGGCGGAGATGATAGCTTGGACAGAGAAAACGCAGTCCCACAGCTGACTGCCGTTGTATCCCTGCATTTTCATGCCATCTTCCGCCACCCACAGATAATCCTTTATTCTTGAAAGATGCTTCTTGATTGCTATCGAATTCGGGTTTTCTATCCACCGGCATAGCATGTTCAATGACTGCATGCATCCAGCAGAGTTGAAGGTGAAGGGTAAAATTGATTGAATGTCTAAATGTTAAGGTGGGATACAGTTAATCAAAGTATATATGCATATACATATTTATTTTAACTAATATTTGTTTTTTGGTGTTTCAGTTCCCATTTTACATTTATTAGACATACCTTACTGACAGGTCCAATACAGACATAATTGGTGGTTTCATCCTCGTAGTGGATAAGCTGGATGGCGGTGCGCAGAGCTCTGTTCCGGAGCTTAGAGAGAGGCCATTGCATCAGAAGAGGCTCTGCAAACTTGTGCAGACATTTCCACAATACATCTTGCACTGCTGGATGTGGTGAGTATATATCCTCCTGCATGCATCCAAATTACTCTCAAATCTCAAATCTCTGTGGATGATCTGCTACGTACCTTGCAGCATTGAAACCTAGCACAACTCCAGTCGATGTGGTGGTAGGGTTGAACATAGAGCTCTTTCCTTAGTGAGAGAACAAGGCCGTTGATTGGCCCCACAAATCTCTTACCATACAAGTACGACATGGGCAGGTATACCATCCGACAGTGACACCACATACGCCCTATAAATCAACAAATTAATTAACCAAATCATTAATTCTCTAGAATATATATATATGATCAGGAGGAAGAGAGAGAGGTAATTAAATATAGTATATACCTGGATGCAAGGGTAGAAAATAAGGAAGAAGCCAGAGCTCCGGAGGCAGAGGATTGTTCCCCTCCCATTCATAAACGCCAAGTACCTACATATATATGCCTCAAAAACTCATTGTCAAATTAAACATCAAATTTATTACAAAAATGTCTACGATATTTCAAAAGGAGAATTTTCGCTCCATATTCGTCTAAATGAAATAAAAGAAATAAGTCTATATATAACCATAAAAGCATCTGCAATATATTAGTTAAGTATAATAGAAATTTCTAACATAATTAATCAATAATGTTAAAACTTATGGTGATCAATTGAGTATTCAAGATTAAAAAAATAAAATGAAAGAAGAGAGTATATACCGAGAGAAAACACTTGCCCCAGGAGGGAATGTAGGTAGCGCCGCCATGATGAAGAATCCAAGTTCTGGCGTTTGTCATGGCTTCTCCGTCTGCGTCGTCTCCGAGCAGCCTTAGGGTTACATAATTGAGGACAGTGCAGAACATCCCGCTCCGCCCTTCAATATGCAGTCCCCAGCCTCCATCACCATTCTGCATTGGAAATTCAACTTATGGTTGTTGTAATGGAAAATAGAAATTCATATTAGAATTACTCATCCATGCATGCATCTCTAAATTGTTGTAATTAATTGATGAAACGGAATTAATTACTTGATGATTAAAGAGATAACGGCGTATCTCCTTTCGGTGTTCGTCTGGGAGGATCGTCTTCACAGCTCCCATTACTGATAAACATATCACCTGAAAGTGAAACCAACCTATTTTATTACCATTCTGCTTAATTTGTGTAAGCATCAAATAGTCGAAAACAATTAGTGCATGTGCTAACAAGCGCATTAGTTGTAGTTAAGCACACGCTTCGGGTTTAGGCAATGGTGGACCGATATATTGAGTGTTACGATAGCTCAATCAGTGGTGAATCCAAAATTTTATTGTAGGGGCCGGGTTCCATCATGTTTTTCCTAAAAGTATGATATATATATATAGGGAGCAGATCTAGTGAGAAAACTCTTAACGTGAGAAAATGAGAAAGATGCTTGATTGCATTCACGGCATTGCTTGATTGCATTCAGGTCGTTGCTTGATTGCAATGTTGCTTGATTGTGCTTAAGTTGTTGCTTGATTATTTTGTTGCTTCATTGCGTTTTAGTTGTTGCTTGATTCAATATCAACCATGAATTTTTTTAGATCTGATGGATATGATTCATTCTTTTTTCTCACATGGAGATTTTTTTTTTACATGATCCCTCCTCTATAGATCATGTAAAAAAAATCTCCATGTGAGAAAAAAGAATGAATCATATATATATATATAGAGGAGAGATCATGTAAAAAAAAATCTACATGTGAGAAAAAAGAATGAATCATGTCCATCAGATCTAAAAAAATCCATGATTGATATTGAATCAAGCAACAACTAAAATGCAATCAAGCAACAAAATAATCAAGCAAAAACTAAAGCATAATCAAGCAACGACCTGAATACAATCAAGCAATGCCGTGAATGCAATCAAGCATCTTTCTCACTTTCTCACGTTAAGAGTTTTCTCACTGGATCCGCTATATATATATATATATATATATATGTATATATTCATCTACAATTCCAACCCCCTACCCTCTTATTCTTATTTTTCAGTCCAGCTATGCATTAAAAATATATGATCAATACACTATTAAAATCGAAAAACTTTCACGTCTAACCCCCCTTTTATACATGTAAATCCGCCACTGGGGTCAATTATATGAAATTGACGTCTCGTCATTAAAATGAATTTAATTGAGGCTTATTGAAACTTAGGCACACAATAATAATTTATATGCACTACAAGAAAAACAGTAAACAACAATAATTAGAAAATATTATTAAAGTATATTTAAAAATATTGTTATATATATTGTTATTAAAAGTATATATTAAAAGACCACAATTTTACATCCGTTGTCTTTTCAATGAAAGAGTGTTAATATGCATATAAATAAGAGTCGTTCATATTAAAAAAGAAAAAATTAAGAAAGAAAGAAAGAAAGTGGGAGTCAATATTTTAAGTTAAGACTCCTAACCTTAAATCTTAAAATAAAATAAATTTTGTTTAGAATTAACTAATCTAAGTAACATGCCTGGACCATCTCAAGTGAGTGAGTCACTGCTTTTTGAGAAAAAAATATTTTAGTGTCTATCTCATCGTTAAAACGAGATGCTTGATTAATAATGATATTCAATTTTTTAGTTTAATATTTCAGATAATATTTTATTATGTATATACCATATACATAATTGAACATAAAATAAGAATATTGCTATATCCTAGTGGTTGAAAGAATATGGAATATCAAATCTAAGCCAAAATCCATCCCTCTTATAAAATTCCTCAATTATTTCAAAACCCAATAATGTACATTAGCTCTTACCAAAAATCTAAAACCCCAATAATATTTTGCTTTTATTCTTTTTACCAAAATAAAAGAAACTATCAAAAGAAAAATCAAGAAAAGTGAAATTATTTGCAAAAACTTTTTATAATATAATTTTTTGCCATTCAAAAATTAGGGATGGTTTCATAAGGTATATCAATTTTTTTAATTAGTATAGAATCACACAGTATGAGAAGAAGTCACACCATTCGGCATCCCAAAGTTCAATATACTGTTACCATATAAAAAATCCTTTGATGTACGTAGTTCAATTTTGATGGTTCTTGACTTCTTTCTGTTGAAATTTATTTTAGAAATATATTTTTAATAATCTAATATTACTTTGAAGTGAAAAGGAAAGATACAATTTTATTTTAAACTTATTATTTTCAAATAAAAGTAAGAGCAAATAATAATATTATATTTTTATACTATATGTATTTATTCGATTTAAATAATATATTTGCTAAACTCAAATGATCTATTTCACTTCACTATTAAATTTATCTTATAAAATCAGATTTAACGATACATCACTAATTAGGGGTGTGCACGGTCCGGTTTGGCCGGTTTAAGGGGCAAAGTACGGACCAAACAAATAGGTACGGTTTGAAATTTTCACAAACCAAACCAGCCAAATAATTATTTCAAACCAAACCGGCCAAACCATATTAAAGTGGTTTGGTTCGGCTGGTTTAAACGGTTTGAAGATTATTCAACTAAAAATATTACAAAAAATGAAACTTGTATATCAATTTTATTATTAGAAATTAATGAAAGAATAATACACAAAATAAAACTAATATAAATATGTATCGCTTGTCATTAATTATAAATATGAGATAAGTAATAAATAAATAATATTATGATTGCAAGAAACAATTATATATAAGTTGATTTATAGGGTTACAATTCGAAAGAATATAAGCATCGGGAATATATATCAATATAATTGATATTTTAGCTTTCTATCAAATAATATTTTATTATCATTATTATATTTAAAATTATATTATTTATACGGCCGGTCCCGCCGAAACGGCCGGTTTCATTCTTCAAACCGTCGGTCAAACCAAATCATCCGGTTTGAGATTTTTCAAACCAGCCCGGCCAATAATTTTTTCAAACCAGCCAAATCGGCCAAATTAATTTGGTTCGGCCGGTTCGGCCAGTTTCGGCCAAACCATGCGCACCCCTATCACTAATCCAATGTAATTGCAATTTATTCCTACAATACTGGAAGTCTCCATATATTCAGAGGGCAATTCCACCTATAAGTGGATAAAAGAACCTTGATCAAATTCACTTTAACCTCAATTTTTTTAAAAAAAGGAAAAATGATAGGTCTTATTCGGGATACAGTAATGAAAATATTATAATAAAGAGATTATGAGTTTGAGTTTCTACGGGAACATATAGGGTCTATACGCACATGTAAAATTTTAAAGAAAAAAGTTGTATGTACCAAGATTGGGAGGAGAAAGAGAGGGCCACCATAGTCAGCAGGCCAGTGACCATCCTCAGCCTGCAGAGTGGAGTAGAATCGTATCGCCCGTCTCAACGTCGCCTCCACTGCTTCCTCGCTCACCTCTTCTTCCTTTCCTATCTTCACCTGCCCCACATCCATCTCCCCACCATTCTGCTTCGCAAACTATATATATGACCAAAAATCCCATCAAAATTAACACAGCATTAATTCTACATACATACACTGACACACACAGATTAATTCTTTCTTGTCACCTGAATCCGCATCAGGAGATCAGAACTGTGTCTGGACTCGTAGCGGCTTCTCTCGAAGTCGCTACGAGCCTTTTCGACAGCAGCTTCTTCTTCTTCATCTCTCCCACCAGTCGTGTCGAATTCCCAAAACTGTCTTCCCGTGTGATTGTTGGAGCTTGTTAGCCATGGATCATCATCACCTTTGGACAGTTTTAGTCTCCACATTTTCTTCGACTCTTTTTTTTTTTTTGTTTTGCTTTCTATCACCTTAAACTATTGAAAATGAAATAATGCATGCTGCTGTATATAAAGGTTACAAATGAATCTGCATGAATATTATATTGAGATAGTTGCCAAGAAAGAAAAATCATTGATTAATATAC
The DNA here is from genome assembly GCA_026898455.1 of Plectranthus barbatus. Lineage (NCBI taxonomy): Eukaryota > Viridiplantae > Streptophyta > Magnoliopsida > Lamiales > Lamiaceae > Plectranthus > Plectranthus barbatus. The sequence continues at coordinate 448,447 of JAPKLW010000338.1, read as the reverse complement.
CACGAGTAATTTGTAATTGTTGAGTATTGGTAAACTTATTTAAGTTTTATATTTTTTATACCACCAAATATTTAAAAATAGTTGTTGGATATTGACAAACTCGTAATCCTACATAGGAAAAAGAAGGATGAAATTATTGTATCTAAGAGTTTACACAGTATAAGATCTTTTAAGAAAATGCCCTCAAAATTAAAATTGTGAAAGCACGATCAAATCAAGACGAACAATATCATAGTAATTGAGCTATGATAGTTCCAACAAGTGGCATCATCTGTAGGAAATATAAACTCAAGACTGCTCGCTCCAAAAGTTTCCTAATAATGAAGTTGGGTGAAGTGAATCAACTGAACTTTTAACCAAAGAAAATCTTCCTTATTTTCTAGATGAGGAACTTGGGTTTGACCCAAAAATAAAATTATGAGAATTTGATCAATTCAATGCGGACGAAATCATACTAATGGAGGAATAACCGTACCAATAAGTGGCACCGTCTATAAAAACAAGAAATTCACGACTGCGGAATTGGGTGGACTCTTACAACCAAAGAAGCTCTTCCTTATTTTCTAATGTGGGACTTTGGTTTGGCCAAACACAACAAACTTCCCTTGATTCTAGTATGAATTAATATTGTTGTGGGTGATTTGAGTTTAGTTTAGATATAAAGGAATGATAGAAAATATAGTAAATCGAATATGTTCTATAAACCTTTCTCGGATTTTTTTCTTGATTTCTTTTTCTTGGACATTATTATTTTAACTCATAACAAATATGGTATCATTTGTAAAATATGGTAATGATGGGAGTTTTGTTTTTTTCAATTGTCCAGGTAAATATGATATGTATTATGCTACTCAATATGTTAAAACTGGAACAATGTTAATTTCATCTAGGATTTACAAGAAAACCTTGATTCAGATGCTCCAGATATTTAAATTTTATTTGTCAAGAACTTTTTTTTTTTTTTTTTTTTAAGGAGCTAGTTCGCTGTCACACACATGAAATAGTACTTTTTAAATTATTTTGAAGCAATATTTAACTTTAGGGAAATTGAAATTTGAAGAAAAATCAGCTATTAACAGGACCACGTTGAAGGAAACATGCATATATAAAACATTATTATGCATATCTCTCTCTCAATTTAGAGAGGGGACTACTATTCCACTTGAATATTTTCAAATATATTTGCTTAGGTGATTAGATATTGAAGTTTCTTATTGTATAATTAAATATGAACATTATCTTTTATTATTGTATATTATTGCGTAAATGTCACATAATCAACGATTCAGGTTGATTGTTCAAATTTTAACATTTATCTTTTATTATTGTATATTATTGCGTAAATATGTAATTTTACATTTTTTTTTTAATAAAACACAACAGTGTGTATGCACAACATTTTGTTTTAATATTTATATCTCTAACAACCATGCAGAATAATATGCAATAGTATAATACTAGATTTGTACCCGCGCTATGCGCGAATTAAATATGTAATATCTTATCTTAGTATCTTACTTTATAATATTAAGATATAATTAATAAAGTTATAAATATTATATTAAATATATTATAATATAAATTAATAAATATAAAAAGAAATATTCCAGCACAAAGTATATGAGAGTTGATTTAAATATTATCACATAAAATACATTATATTTATATTATTAAAAATAGTAAATATAATTAATTCGTGAAATGTGATATTTTAATGAAAAAGTGAGAAATATAACTTTGTTATATTGTTTATTATATTTTAATTTCATACTAGAATAAATAATTAAAATTAAAATCAATTTATATTTTTGACAGTTGATAAACCAATAATCTTCTTTTATGTATTATATCGATATAGATATAGATTTAGATTTACACATGTGCTATACGCGTATCAAATATATAACATCTTATTTTATAATTTTAATATATAACTAACAAAGTTAAATATCTTAACATTTTTAGCGATTATTTTTCAATATATTTAATTATTCTTTATCAATATTACATTTAATAATTTATAATATACATAAAACTATACATATAAAATAATAATAAAAAGAAGTGCCTCAAATACAAAATCTATGAAATTTGACTTAAATATTAGCCCATAAAAGATACTCCGTCCGTCCCACTTGAATTGTCACACTTACCAAATTGGGCGTCCCAACCAAATTGTCACATTTCCACAAAATGACAAAATTTTCACACTCAACAATAAAATATTAATCCCACTAACTCATTCTACACTCACAACTCTTAAATTCCGTGCCGAAAAGAAAGGCGACAATTCTAACGAGACGGAGGAAGTACTATGTTAGTATTATACTATTATTTAAAAAGTAGTTAATATAATAAATTTGAGGTAATATTTTAAAGAAAAAGTAAAAATATAATTTTATTATATTATAATTATTTATTATATATTTATGTTATAATGAAATAAATAAAATAAGATTTAATATAAAAATCTTTTAGCTAAAACATTATTTTTTATTACTTTATTTTAATATATTTATAGATTAGTATTAATTAAGTAGTAATTAATAAAATAACAATATATTTTAAAGATAAAAAATTTTAAAACTTTTCCCGCCTTTTTTTATAACTACTTCTCTCCTTTAGTATTTATATAGATTATGAAAATTAATTAGTATTTGATCTATCTTGTAGCATTTAATCAATTTATATAATAGAGGGGTGCACTATGCTAGAAACCCCCCTTTAGATAAGATATAAGACCAATTAATAGCCTTTGATTAAGATTTTGGACGATCAGGATTGAATTGACAATCTGTAAAATTCGATGCAATTATAGTTATTTAAAGTTGCAAAAAAGGGTTTTTGTGTAAAATTAAGTGAGTCGGTTGATATGCCCACGATCTTTACTGCGTTTTTTTAGGGATAATGGAGCAGTTTATTTGGAAATTTAAATTTAAAAAGATATTATGTATATTATTAAAAAACTTTTTACCTTGCGGTTAATTTTCAACCACAATTCCACACGGGCGAGAAAAATCTGCAGAAGAAAACCCTACCGACGATGGCGCCGTCGACCAAAATTCCAGAGAGTTCATCGCCATCCGGTAAGTGCTTTCGATGTTTTCCATGATACTTTAAAAATTTGTTAACGATGGAACAAAATAGAAGTTGATTTTCAAAAGTTTTAAATGTTTTTATGAATTTTTGTGGAAGATTTCAAAGTTTCTGTTTTTTTTTTTTTTTTTCGAGCGACACTGAGCATCTAGTTTAGTACATTGGAATCGGCTAATAGGAATATTTTTCAAATTAAATCGATACTACGACTGTATGACATTGTTCTAGTAATTTTTTTTTTGGTTTTTTGTGTATTTTTAAACGATTCCTTTTCTTTCGCAGTCTGGGTTTCAAACCCCAAGCACCTCCAGCAACTGTAATTTGCTGCAACACAATAAATCAGTAAAAGGTAAACAGAAATTGTCAAAATTTCTACATTATTTAAATTTTGTATTTATTTTGACATATATGTATGAAATACTATCAACAATCAGATGGATTATGTGTATTTTTGTTTGTTTTGCATATATTATATGGTATTATATTCGACATCCAGCATTCTAAGATGTAATATAATAGATTGTATGTTTGTTTAAATACTCTGTAATTTTGTTATAGTATTTGTGCAACATCGTTTGCTGATTAATTGCATTTTTTATATGGGTTAAAATTAAGTTGACAATACTAGTTTATTTGCAATTCCAAAAACAATTTGAAGCATCTTTTTAATTGTAATTATGCATATTTTTAATTTTACACAAAAAATGTTATGTTTCCACTTGTGTGTTCAATTTATGATTGAATCGAATATTGTACAGACATGTTCACGGCATTTGTTATGCTAAAACCAAATTGGTATGCTAAATGAAACTGAACTTAACTCCTAATTTATATTAGTTATTATTTGATTGTGTCTCTTCAGATTTAAACTTTTACAATAATTGTATTTATACATGATAATTCATAATGTATTGCATATATAAATGTAGTTCAGACTTTTTATATGTTAAAAGTGATCAAAAATTGTATACAACAGACACATTTGATGCAACTAATTGTAACATATATTTGCAATCTTACCCTGTATGTTGATTTTGGGAATTTGATTTTTATAATAATGTTCTATTTATGCATATTCAGTATCTTTTTTGTGCACATATAACTTTGTTAATTGAATTGCAAAATTAATCTAAACTTACATTACACCTAAATGGCATATAAAATAAGCATTATATGCAAATATTAACATCATTCTTATGCACCCACATAATTTATTTAGACTATATGTGCTCAATCATTTTTAGATTGCTGACTTATTAAAAATGTAGTATAGTGTAATTAAGAAAATCAAAAATGTAGTATAGTGTAATTATGAAAGTGATTTTCTGCATGTTTACTTTAAAATTATATGCAACTAATATAATGCATACTTTTTATATACAGCAAAGAAGAAAAATGGGAAAAAAGAGAAATGCTATTAAGGATCCTGAAACATCAGGTTAGCAAACATCTAATATATATATAATGTCTACTTGATGAAACAAAAATATATACTAACATTTTCAATTATAGTAGCAAAACGTTCACGAACATTAGGTGAAGGAACATCGGCCGAAATGGAAAAATTTCCAGAACTTACTTATAGATCAAGCACAATATATCTAAAATGCACAATATATCTAGAGGTTATAATATTTGGTTTTGTAGATTGTATTATGAGAAATGCATATTGTACATATAATATAAATGCATATTAGTATATATTGTTGTGCATATATACATGATAAAAATGCATAAAACTATTATTTCCAGAAAGATAAAACTGATATTGCATATGACTTGTTCGTTTTATGCAACTATTGATAAAATAATATGCATATAATAGCTGATATTATTGCTCCCTAAATGACAGGTTAAACTATTTGTCGATTTTCTGAACGAAAACAACCTGATGGATAGAGGGGTGATCATTGGAAATGCCAAAATCGAAAGGATGAAGATGCGGTGGAGAACATGTACTAACAAAATTGACTGTGGCGTCTTTGCAATGTTACACATGGAAAGTTTCATGGGGCAAAGTGAGCAGGAATGGGACTGCGACCTAACACAATCCAACAAGAACGCTCTGAAGCAAAAAAGGATGACAATATGCAGAAAAATTCTCGGAGCTGACTGCAACAAAATTTGTGAAAAGGTCGCAGAAACAGCTACAAAGTTCTTCAGAAAGAATTGCAAAGCAAGGGAATTTGACATGGATGAATATCTGGAAAAATTCAAGGGATAGGTCTTAAAACTGAAGTTGAAAATTTGTTTTTTGAGAATGTCGTATGTTTAAAACTTATCATATTATCTAAATACTTTGGAACACGTATCGTTTTGTTGAATGCTTGAAGTATTTTATGTTCATATATGATTTTTAAATATAATATACGAATTCAGTTTAATTAAATACTAACTAAGTACTACATTATAAAATATTACGATTTTTAAATTTGTAAATGAATGTTTTGAGTTTCTCTTGAAAAAAAATTTAAACAACATAAAAACCATAATCAGATAACCAATCTTAGAAAAAACAAGTTATTTGATGTAAACATGTAATTTTAAAAACATGCAATAAATAAACACCATAGTAGCATTAAAATCAATCTAAAACTGCAAACATAAAATTAAAAAAAAAATAAAACTATATACGAAACAAAAAGAATTAAAAATGGATCCTGTATACACGACCAGTTTTTTATAAAATTTATATTAATGAATGAAATGACATTTTTAATTTGAATTTAAAAATCTACTTATGCTATTCATTAAAGAATTCATAGCATATATACATGCCTCGTTCAAATTAATTAAAACAAAATCTACTGTTGCTTTCGATAAACTATTAATAAAAATAAACACATATATTAAACAACATTAATGCATAAATATAAGTTTAAATATGCGAACAATCAATACGTGTAATACAATCATTAAAAAAAACTGCATAAGTGTATTTTTTCAAAAAAAGTATGCGACACTGTAAATCAAACATATGTAATGAAAAAAAAACTATAAAAAAAACTGAAACCATCATATTAAAAATCATTATCCTCAACAACGGAAAAACAATAGTTTAAAACAAATAACATAAAAAACATAATAATAAAACCGTACGATTCATGGAATAAAAAATGACAAAAAAAAAAACGAAAATATAAAAAGATATGACACTTATTTAAAAAAAATAAAATAAAGAAAAATCAAACGAAAACATAAAAAGATATGATACTTTTTTTTAAAAAAAAAATAAAGAAAGAATATATCCGTATAGAAAATATGGTACAACGAATTTGCCAAAATAATAGGGAGAGAAAATCAAGGAATTATATATGGTATCAAATTATTATAAAACAAAAGTACCCAAACTACCCTAATACAATAAAAATAAACTAAGTAACAACAAAAAATTAAGAAATCCTGATCGTCCATATATGCTAATCAATGATTAAGATTGGGTTCTCATATCACATATGGAGGGTGGTTCACATATGATCACTCCTCATATAATAGATGAATATACATCATCCATGTGCATGTATGTAACCCAAAAGACAAATAATAATTCTAAATTTAATAATTCATAAATCTCAAATTAAACAATGAAATAATCTTGACATCATTGTATTAAATAAAACAAAACATTCTATCTCATGCTACTTTATGTTTAAATTTAAGAAAACTTTTCCTACCAAACATGTATCATATAATACAATAATATGCATTTGTATAACCTGTCAAAAAAATATTTAATATACCTTGTAGTATTTTGATCATTTCATATATATAATAAAAGTTTGTAACATCTATTAACAAACTATTTATTGCTATACAATGCACTCCTTATATAATACTCCACCTATCTATTTGTTTGAAATAAATTAAATTTCGATAATAGTAAAAGGGCATGATATTGTTATTTATAAAAAGACAAGAAGTAGTAAAGTATTTTGTTATATACTAGTTTTCTACCTGCGCGATGCGCAGATGTAGATATTTTTTTTATATTTATTATAAATTATATATAACACTGAAATATTGAAACTCAATTTATCTTACATCAAAATCTAAATTTATTAGTTAAGATAAATATTATGCTTCGAATTACTCAATTAATCAGAATTAGTTTATATTTGTCTCTCTTATTCCTTTCTGTGAGCACTTACCATATTGTTGGATTTACTTAAAAGCTTGTGTGACTTCTGCCTTCAAAATTCATTTTTTAATTTAATAATAGGATAGTGCGACTTTTTTATGAAATAACTATTTTTACGGTGCATAATTAATAAAAAAGGAGTTGAAGATGAATAAGTTGAGAGCGTGAGGGGGTTGAGATTTGAGAATTAAGAGGAGCTTAAAATTATTTTTATTTGATGTTAAACTTTTATGTTTAAACATAATATTGAAATTAGCTTTAGTTTATGAGTTTTTTCTATATTTTATTATTATTATGAGCATCAATTTTTACTTAATTATGTGTTCTTTTGGAACGTAAAAACTCAATGAAACCCCTGAATAAATGTTTATGGATCTGTCACTACTTCACCACCACCTCTGGTCTATTCTATATACTCCTTAGTCTACTCCTCTCATCTTTAACAGATGAGTCAATGGCTAAAGTACTTGGTTACGCCACCTTGTGCGCGGTATAGCTCGCTCTTGAGGCTATGTATAGTCACAGCTCCAAATCTCGTAAGCTATGCTTTAAAGACGACCTCTAAACTATGAAGAAAGCGACTCGATCTGCGGCTGAATATGGCCAAAACTTCAAGTCCTTATGTGATCAATTAGCAACTACTGTACGCCCCCATCGATTATACGGATAAGGCTCATTGGTTCCTTTGATGTTTTGGTTTGTTTATTTCCAAATTTTCTGCTACTCAGATGATGTTTACTCCTCTTTATAAATTCCGCGATCTCCTATCTAAAGCTGAGAGCTTTGTGTTATTTCAAGAGTCTATTAACACAGTAGGATCTTCCTCTATTTCTTTTACAGCCAGCATAAACCTTCAGGTCAGTGCCCATTTTTCTTTGGAAATTCTAATTCTTTTCATGGCCATGACAATGGTTCACGTTACTACAACTCTCGTGATCGTGGCTGCAATTCAAAACGTCGACCACCTCCCTGCCAAATTTGTCATCATAAAGGTCACTATGTCAATTTATGTCCGAAAAGGTATTCTTCGCAGTTATCTCCAACGTTGCCACTTGGTTGACACATTCTTCACTGGCTACTCTCTCTCCCAACCTAAAACATCAGAATGGTTTCTTGACATAGGTGCCTCAGCCCACATGACACCAACTTCTAATTCTTTGGAGAACTCTTAGTCGTACTCTAGCATGATAGTGTTATTGTTAGTAATGATGCTCAACTTTCAATCTCTCATGGTAACACTCGACTTCCTGACTGTGTTTAATTATTGGATGTCTTGGTTGTTCCGACTATCACCAAAAATTTATTAGTAAGTTGACATCGAATTTTCTAATTGAAGTGATATTTAGTATAACCTCGTTTACAGACCCAATAATTTATGCATTACATGTTGATAGACACAAAGCGTCATTGAGATTGTTACTTCAATACTTCACGATCATAGCTTTGTATCTATGTTCCTAGCTCCCCATCACAATCATATCTACCGTCTCGTAGAGCTCGAACCTCCAACATGAATCTTCTTTTATCTTTTTCGCTCATTTCTTCTCGCGAAAGTCTACAAAACCTTACCACCCAAAGCATAACATACACCAAGACACAACCATTCATATAAAACTTATAAACTACGATAATCATTTAAAAATAATGCAAAGATCTTGACTATTACAAATATAAGCAACAACCGTCTTTGTAATTTTGGTCACCACTACAATGTATGATATATACTACAAAATAGTATCTCATATTTGGAGAGCAGTAGTGATGACAGTGCCTTGCGCATGACTAAGAGATCATATAAGTTCAAACTATTTTTGAGGATAACTAAATTGTGAATTGAAATTAATATATTGTATTTAATATACACTACAAAATAGTATAAACTTCACTGTAAATTAACCTCAGTATTAGTAAATGGCTTTCTCTACATACACTCCAGCTGTAAATTAAAATGATTTTGTTTTTTTTTTAATTTATTCAAGCGGTATGTAAAGAGTACAAATTAGATAATATAAAATTACCTTTAAAAAATCACTAAATCAAGTGGAAGAAAAATATGGATAAATAATTGAGGAAAAACTTCTTACAAACAATGGGGAAAAACAAAATTATCAAACCAAATCTAACAAATACGGATTACAAATATGATAAAAATAAATAAAATGTATTCGAAATAACTGTAAAGCAATCACGGGAATAATGAAAACAATCTAGTCTAACTTTGCTTATAGATAGAAAGTAAATGAATCTCTTAAGAGTCAAACATAAAACAATTAATAACTTGTGAGATTTTACACCCAATATAATACATTAATTATTTAGCAATATTAGTATTAAAATCAACTTAAATTATCCCTTTGATTATGATTAATTAACCTAATTAAGCTAATTAGTTTCTTGCCATAATTGGTAAAGCATACCATATTAAATAATAATTTATTTTTAGTGTAATATTTTTTTACTGGGAAAAATATTTTTGGTAATTTATTTTGTTAAGATCTTGCTTTTAAGTGTACACATAAATTTTGAAAATGAAAAAGGTTGTTGATCATTTTACTCTTGGATTTCAATAAATAGAATGATGTTGTCTTTTTTTTTTTTTATTATTATTATTGAAAATATTTAATTTATTATTATTTACTAAATATTTTTATATAATTTCTTAAATATTTTTTAAGCTTAGATCACACCGGGTCAGTCTTGGGTCGCACTCAATCCTTCCCAAGTTGATCATTCTTTTTTTTTTTTTTTAAACTCGGGTCGTACTCGGATAGCACAATATTTAATAGAGTTGGTCTACCGAGAGACGGTCTCATCATTTTTCATTCTGAGATGGATCTTACTACATCATTTCAATAAGATAAATACATTATTTTATTTTTTAATATATTATTTTTTAAATGTAAAAAATTACATTAGTTGCAACAAATAAATACATCATTTATAATAAAGAAATACATAATTTTAATAAATAAAAATGCATCATTAGATTTGTCTCATAATAAAAATAGTGAGACCGTCTCATCTAAGAGTTTCCTATTTAATAAATATTATTTTATTTTACTTTTTAAAATTGTCTCAATTTCACCTGAAATATGTACATTTTGGCAATTTTGATATATATTCATAAATGTGGCTAAAATTGTAAGATATAATAGTTAAATTGACTATTTTATTATATCTCTAATATTTTATTCCACAATACACAAATACTAATTATATGTCATATATTTCTATTAAGGAATCTATTTAGATAGATGAAATAATATTGTCCGCATTTTACGCAACTAAAAATGCATTCCTTATAATTAAATATGTCAAATTATATGCAACCAAACGTATCCATAATTTGTAATTTCTTTGGTATATTAATTTGAGATGGATTTCTTTTATTCCAAGATAAGGGTAATTCATTTTTTAGGAGTTTTATTTATTGCCAATCATTTCTTATTAATGAAAAAGTTATTTCGAACAATTTATTATTCATTGTCAACGGAAATCATATATCTAATTTTCTTTTGGTGCAATTACTTTTCAAAGCCAAAATAATATTTTCAATTTGATATTAATTAACGTGATAAAAACCTTTGTTTATGGGTCATGATAAAATAATTAATGATAAATTATTTTCATAATTCATTAAAGGTAAGTTAAAATTTGTGGGAAAAAAAGTTAAATATTTTGTTTATTAGTGGTAATATTTTTTAGTATAGATAAATTTTATATCAAAATAAGGGTAAATTAAGTTGCGAGAATATGGGTAAGACAATAGTAAATGAGATAATGAATAAATGTAACCAAGTAAACAAACACAAACAATCAAGAACAATATTGAGATTAAATAATAAAAAAATAAAAAAAAAATTGTATCTCACTGCATAAAAAGAAAACAATGTAATACATTTAGATCAAATAAGAAAAGAGAATAAGAACTATTTATAATTCCATCATTAAATAAGAAATTGCAGTAAGAAAAATACAAAAATATTAGTATTTAATTGCCTTCAATACAACAACCAATTCAAATTGATGAAAGAAAAATAATATCAATTTCATAATGTAAAATAACTTTAAAAAATAGGGAATTGCGTGCATAACTAATTATGAATCTTAGTAAAAAAATATTAATGGTGATAAAAATATTACAAACCATCCAACAAAATAAAATAATACTCGTTCAAAAATTTGATACATATTAGACAATGCTGTTGAGCGCTCTAATTCTCCCACCACATTAAGCAAGTTCTGAGATGGATCACAATACGGACAAAGAATTCAAGTTTCAAGATCAACGTTTGAATTTCAAACACTTCAAACATCCCTTTGAATAGCATCATCATATTCCCTACATCAAATATAAGAGTAAATAAAAATTGCAAAAAAAAAATAAAATAAAAAATCAAACACTATATGAACTATAGATACAATGAAAATGGTAAAATGAAAATGATGTAATCCTTCATAAGAATTTGAATCTATTTATACTAATAATAATGAAATCAAATTAATAACAATACCACTAATCAAGCTTTGAAATTTAATTATAATTATAATCAATGACGTCAATCAAGCATATCAACAATTTTTGGACAATTATTATTTAATTATAGACTAAATTAGTATTATTTATAGGATAACTCCTTTCAACAATCCTCATTCTCATATTTATGTAGTCATTTTGATTTTAATTATATTTATTTATTTATTGTTTTCACTTTTTCCGTTTTGTTTAAATCATTTTATTTCTTCATCGTTAATATTTTTTATTTATGAAAATTAAAGGTATATAATACAATAAATTTAATTATTAAACAATTATTGAAATTTAATAAAAGCAATCTTGATGTTATTTAAATTACTATTGGAATAGGGATAGCTATTTTAATTTAATATGAATTATTATTTAATTAAACTTCTTCAATAATAAATTGGCAATGCAATTATTTCTTGTAAATATAAATCAGAAAATTAACTATACAATACATATAGAATTATAAATTATCCATTTTAGTAGTTCTTTACTTACCATAATTATTATTTCTTACCTATTTTTTTATTGTCCTATTATTGGTAAGTGGTTTTGGGGGGAAATTTTCTTTGTTTTGGGGTCTTACTTTTAAGTAGATATAGATTAACATGGTATTCTCAAATTAAATTATCTTCATCATTTTTTATACATACATGAGATAGACATTAAAGTATAGATTTAATATGTTGTATTCAATCTCAATCATCTGCATCTATAATCAATGATTGAGCTTAATTAGCTCTATTTAACTTGTTACATTAGTTTCAACTTGATTGATTCCCATCTCTATATCTATATATAGTCATTCCTATAGCAGCCTTCTCTAATGAGTAAACTAATTTCAATTATCGATTAAGAATTTTTGTTGCGTTTAACCTATGCATATTTGCATTATTAGTTTTATCCATCTTTTGTTGGCTTGCACCTCCTTTTCTTTTTCTTTTTTCTTTTTTTTTTTTCCATTTTTGAATCATTCTTTATTCGATTTTTTTTATCAATATCAGTAAACACAATTTTTTTTTAATTTTAAATAAACACATCCTATACCTATTGTTAGTTACAAGATCTGTGGAGAATAACTGAAAACACTGCAAAT
>JAPKLW010000338.1:414204-435582 GCA_026898455.1 Plectranthus barbatus | reverse complement strand
TATGTTGGTAATATTTAATTACGACGAAATTAAATATTTCACATCGGAAATTTACCATAAAGTACCCGAATTACCAACACGTATGTCTCCCAACCATAATATGCTAGCAGAGATATATATTCTATAGTATAATTCTCAACAACAGTCCACAACAAAACTTCGAAATTGTTGTTACAACTTTATCCAACCATTACAGGTGTGTAAAACTCAAATCAAAACCAAAATAATCAATCAAACCAATTAACTTTGATCGGTTTGAGCCAATGGATGTAAAAATCGGATTGATATTGATTAAATTTGGGTTATTGGTCAATTATTGGCTAAAAATATAGACAAACAAACCAACCGAATTAATAAAAACAAAGAATATATATTAATGTATAATAGTATTTGGACTTTAAATTATTATTTTTGTAATTTTTAGGCATAAAATGTAAGGGTTTCTATTTTATCTTAAAATTCGGTCATAACCAAAACCGACAAATCTCACCCGAATTTGTTGGCTCAAGCATAGGGAAAACCGGTCAGTTTTTTATTTGGAAAAACCTCCATTTGATAATTTTGGGTGTTGTTGGTCCCGAGATCAGAGTTAGGCAAAAATACGGTGGAAGTCTTTTAAGGTTGAGCTCTGTGAGCTGGTGATTTTAGCACCAACTCACGTTTTAGAAGTGCGATTGTTTTGTTGGTCGAATAAATTAAAGTTTGTGCTAAATGGTTAAGATTGATAGCATCAATGGTTAAGATTAAATCATCAAATATTGAAAAATTAAGCATACTTTTTCGTTCGTGCTTAATTGCTTTATAAATTATGCTAAATAACCATTAATTTTTTTAAATGAATGGTCAAAATTCATTCTTATTTAACACAAATTAACTTTTAATATGGATCCATATCTTATGTATATATATTAGAAACTTGATATATAACGAGACAAGGAATCAATGATAATAACTATAATAGATACCAACGCAGCGAAAATAAAATATTGATTTATTTAAAAGTTAAATGTCTTTTCTGTGGGAGATTGTAGTCCAAAATTAATAATTTCAATATATTGAGCCAACTAGGAGATGACTATAACTCTTTATTTAAGTGAGGGGTCTTAATCAACTCCAAAGGCTATAATATATTTATGTAATATAATTATAATTAGCTGCAATGACAAAATGAATAAAATAAAAAAATACGTCTTATAATTTATATACATTTTCATTAATCAGTGTGGCCATTGATCGACTTTCGCAATCTTCATACGTAGGGTTGCAATTTTTGATACGATAATTCAATATAAATTCACACAACAATAATAGATAAATTGAATAAATCATATACGAATTTTTATTGAATTAACTTGCTAAGCACAAAATTTTTTGTATCAGATTCAATTGAATTGGATAATCCGTTAATCAATTCGGATACGGATAACTATTAACAAGTTAAGACAAATTTATTTTGTTTTAATTAATTATCAAATTTGAATTTTATTATTTGTACTGATATTATTTTGTTAATTTAAGTATGGTTATCATATTCATTATTTTTATTGTGTTAATCATACTAGATTCTTTCGGATTCTTATTATTTTCCTTTATTTTGGATTTTATCGAGTTTTTTATTTTATGTATCGAATTAAATTTTTATCGGATCTTTATTTTGTTAATTATATTGGATTTTGCGTTCTTATAATTATTGTACGCGTTCGTATTTGAGTTTTAACATGAGATATGAGTCATCCACACACAATTTATGGGAAACCTATATCTTTATATAAAATTGTATGAGTCTATTCAATTGATATAAAATTCTCTCATGAGAGGTATAGACGGGAGAGCAAAATCGAACTGTAAATCAAAAATCAAATCAAACCAATGATTTTGATCAATTTCGGGTCGGTTTAGTTTTTAAAAACCAAAAATAATTTTGGTTTGGTCGGTTTGGATGATTGCAGTTTGGTTATAGCTGACCCAATATACAATGCATGTTTATATTTATTTATATGATTTAAAATATATTCTACTTTTAAATTTTAACCTAATTAATTTTATTTTTTTTAAAATGAAAATGTGTAGGAAGTTTCGATTGAAACCGAAACCATCAATTTGGTTCAATTTCTAGGTTGTAAGTCAGTGCTATTTGGCTTGATTTTTATAAATTTTTCGGGTTGACAATTTTGGAACCGAACCGACCATTGCTTAGCCCTACGAGTAGTAATTTAAGGTTTTGCTTTAGTATAGATAATATATATAATAGAATATTGCAGGTGTGAATTGTAAATGTAGTCAAGAAAAATAAGGTGCAAAATTATGTACCTGCTTGTACACAAATGGAAGCAAAAATAGAAGTTAATTAAGATGCATTTGTATCAAGACTTAACTCAAAAAAATGCAGTTCAATGTCCTTCAGATGTTGATCTCTCAAGCTGCAGATCATCGGGAGACTCATCGTCGTAACGGTCGCACTCCTTCGGAGGCTCGCTTTTGCTCCTGGCGTTGCCCGGTCTACTCTTCACAGTCTCGTCGTCTCGTCCACCGTTGCTGCTCGTGAGTGAACTCCGCTCCTCGTTGGGCGTCTTCACCTTCGGAACTTCATACAGCGTCACGCTGCCACCTCCTTCCGGAGGGATGGTTTCCTCTCGGTTCATTTCATGAGCCACGAGGGGTTCGAGTATCTCGATCACCTGGCTCATGACGGGCCGCCCTTTCGGGTTTTGACTCAGACACTGGTATGCCAGATTGGCCACCTTCATGAGAACTCTGCCCGAGTACTGCCCCTCGATTCTGGGGTCCAGTATTCTCACGAGCTTCTTGCTGTGGTTCAGAATCGGACGCGCCCACTCGACCAGATTGTGCTCTCGGCTCGGCCGGCTCTTGTCCATTGCTCGACGACCTATCAGCATCTCCAGCAATACAACTCCGAACCCGTAAACATCGCTTCTTGCTGTCAAATGTCCTGAAATGTAGATGACAACCATAACAATAACCCATTACTAAAACTGCAACCAAAGAGAAGGACCAAACAAATGGCTTCCGAGTTGAAACATTTCATTTTTTTCGTTAGTATCACTCATCTCCTTACAAAACCGTCTTGTAACCAAAAGAATGTTTTAACATTATATGGAAGTCCACAAACCAATGTGGGACAGTTAATAATACATCATAGCCATTTCGGTTTATGAGGAAACAAGAAAATCAGCTAAGCAGTCTTAATCTGATAGCCGAAAAGATACTGAGCATGCTTATCTTGGACCTACACAACACAAGTCTGCTTTAGTAAGACTCACCAGTCATGACATACTCCGGAGCAGCATAGCCGTAAGTGCCCATAACTCGAGTCGACACGTGAGTTTGATCACCGGTGGGACCAACCCTTGCAAGTCCGAAATCAGACAGCTTAGCATTGAAATCCTGCAGATTTTATGGCTCACTTTATCCATGAAAATTGCAAACTCCAAAAAATCGTGATGCTGTTTTATGGTTTTTATCAAACATGATTTTGTTTTCACACAAAACAATATAGGAAATTGATTTATGATTTTTAGAATTCAGCATGAGGCTGAGACTAACCGCATCAAGCAAAATGTTTGAAGTCTTAAAATCCCTGTATATGATGGGCTTCTCCACACCATGAAGAAATGCAAGCCCTTTTGCAGCATCCAAAGCGATCTTCAATCTTTTATGCCATGCTAATGTGGCACGAACTCCTGCAAGAAACTAACATTAACGACAAGATTCGCATGCTCGAATGGGGTATGAATGGAATGGCAATCTCATGTTCATTCCTAATCCCTTAATTGGTATGCTTTAACCTTGGAAATCATCATCACTGAAGGAATCCTCATCCCAGAAGCATGGAATGCAAGCAAATATTTTCTTTTGAGGTAATTACTAGGGATGTCAATCGGGCTAACCCTATTGGGCTGCGGGCTATTCGGTCCGGGTTGAATCGGGCTGAATTTTTATCGGGCTAAAAATTCTTGAACCTAACCCTAACCCACCGGTTTTCGGGCTGACCCGTCGGGTTGGCAATATTTACGAGTTTATTTTTGTAAAGATTTTCTTAAAATATTTTAACTACCCCTAAAAGAAAATGATGAACCAACATAAATAAAAGACATCAAATAACAATATCTTTGCAAAAAAAAAATAGTGATAAGTGGATAATCATAGTTTGAAAAAAAAACATCAATCCTTATATACCAACTAATTTAAATAATAGAAGTACATTGTATAAAATGATAAAATAATGATTAAAAAATTAAATATAACTTTCACTTGGGTGAAAATAACAACGAGTGGCTAAAGGTTCTTGAAAGGAAGAAATGAGTAGGTACGCAAATTAGGAGAGTGACGAGTGAAAGACAGTGAAAGAGGAAGAAATGAGAGATTTTCGATGTGAGGGTAAAGGACTACGTCATTGGGAGAGATTGATGAGATTTTGTGTGACGGAAAATTAGGTCTAGGGAATTAGGTATATAATTAATGGGTATAGTATGATATAAATAATATTAAAAATAATAAATAATAAATTATTAAATATTGTCGGACCTACGGGCCGACCCGCAACCCACCGGGCTCAACCTGTTCGGGCCGCCAACCCGTCGGGTTCAACCCGTTCGGTTAAAAATAATTTTGGGTTGAAAATTTTTTACCCTAACCCGCATTTTAGCCCACCGGTTTCGGGCCAACCCATCGGTTTCGGGTTTTATTGACATCCCTAGTAATTACCATTAATAGGATCAGCTTCTTTCATTTAAAACTATTAATTCTTTAACTTAATAAAATATTTTAATTTATAGGTAATCCAAAATGGTTTGAAGGGTAATCCAAAATATCGTTTTCACTTCTGTTCAATGGTGGACTCATACATACTAATCTTATTTGGTAAACTACTATCAAACACTCATATCTTCAATTTTAGAGCAGCTGTGATTCTTTTATTTAAGCCATAGTAAGACCAGATGGCTATACTTTGCTTAATCAACATTCATATCTGCCTGAAGTAATTGTCAAAAACTCAGCTAAAGAAAATAATAGGATGCTGATATACACTCACAAATGAAAAATATTCCAAATCACATGCATAGATAAACATAGTTTGTGTTGCTTACTTAAAAAGAGGTGTTTCTCCAAGCTACCAGACGCCATATATTCATAGACCAACAGCCTATGGTCACCCTCACAGCAGTAGCCAATTAATTTCACGAGGTTAGGGTGTCGCAGTTGCCCAAGATAATTGACTTCTGCCTGCAAGTGAACACTTCATGGTGAGACCTTCTCTGCATTTGAAGCAGCAGATAGTAAATGAAAAAAATATTTCCAAGGGAGCACAATGTTAATCTAGTGAGAAAATAAAATAGAAACAGAGCAATGATCAATATATGCATACTTTATATACATTGTATATAGACAATTTTTATTCATAGTCAAATAACAAACATCAGCAACAGGTGGATAGATATGCCATTAAGTCCAACCATCAGTCTAAATATACTTGTGAAGACTTCTGAATAAAGCATAAATGTTTCATCAGTAAAAGCAACACAAACCATTGGCTTTTCCTAAGTTTCTAAAAAATGTTAAACTCAATCGAGTGACATTAAGTTACCAGCCATTCTCGGTCCCCTTGAAGTCCTTCAGGATCAAGCTCTTTAATGGCAACCTGAGTCATCTTATAGCCCGGCCGCACATTTTCATCTAAAACACCCTTATAGACAATACCGAAGCCACCCTCACCTAGTACCTGGTCCGGCCTGAAGTGCTTGGTTGCCAACTTCATCTCTTCATATGTGAAGATATCAACATCACCATTCCCAGGACTCTGACGCAGATCCTTCACATTTTTCGGAATTATCACAATGGTATTTGAACCTACAGAGCCCTCTTTTGCATGATTGGAATCTCTAGACGCATCTAACAATTTAATACAAAATAAATCAGCATATGCTCTGAGATTATACAGAAAACTACTGTACTTTTACATGAACCTACTTAGTATTGTTGTGGTTTTAGAAAGACAGAGACAGCAAGTTTCTCATGAAAGAGATGAAATCTATCAGCTAGCAATTCTGATGAACATTAAACAGCAACATTGATTGGACCTTCTTTTAAATATTTCCATAAATGTTTCACTTCATAAGTTCAACAAACCATCATTGACCACACATTTAATTAATAATTAAACAAATTAAGATTCAACATCTTCACTTCGATGTGGAAACCTCGGATTCTTCGACTCGGTGCAAGCAAACCAACTGATTCAGAAAAGCCTCCACAATAATATACAAAATGATCCAAATTATTATCTCATTCACTCTGTCTCTCTCTCTCTCTCCAAGAAAAATAAAGTCTTTCTAACTGAAGAAAACGAAACGAACTAATAAGATCCCATATTGAAGAGGGAGAAGAAAAAACAATGAAAGAAATCGTGTTGTTACTTGATTTTTGGTGCTGGTCCTCTTCAACACTGAGACAAGAACCCATTTTTCCACAAACCAACTACGCCAGATTCACATTTGAACTTGAACCATTTGACACCGGAATCAACGCAAAGATTGGATCTTTATCTATTTTCCCCTCACAAAAGCCAAAGCCCAAGTCGAAAACGAATCAAGTGAAGAGGATGAGAGTGAGGGCGGTGAAAACAAAAGGCATAAAAATTGTCAATGAGTAAGTAAGGGAGGGTGAGTGGGAAGTTTTACTAGCGGAGACCGGAGAGAGGAGAGGAGAGGAGAGGAGAGGGTGATATTCTTTTGATTGTAACGATGGTTTCCGGAATTTGCAAAGCGCGGTTAGATAATGAATTATTTTTAAGCAATTTGTATTACCAAACAAGATGCCTTGGCCCCCCTCGTGGCCTACCAAGTTACCAACGCTCATCACAATAATTGCCCTTTCTTGTTCGTTTCTTTTTGTTTTATTACAGATAATACAGGAATGTAATAATTTACTCATATTGTAGTTAGGCATGTTAATAGATCTCAGAAAATCAGTGCTTTGGCTCTAATTCAGTCCAGTTCTTGGCAAGATTACTTGTGGGGGCAGATACATACTTTGAGCATCCGGTTCGGGTTTAATTATATTTCACTGACATGATAAATGGGATTAAGTGCTGACTATTGTTAAACGTATCTAATTGTGGACATTGATTTGAATCATTTATAATGGTGATTAATCTCTCTTATTTTAAGTCGATATTATAAGTAAAAATTGAATTCAAAGATAATATTAGAGCTAGGTAAAAACTCAAAGATAAAAAATTTACCTTGTCATCTAAAAATGACTTTAGTTTTTTTTAAAGGACAAAGAGTTCACGAAAACATCACATTTCCATTAGAAATTTCTGATGAAAAGTTAACTTTCCGTCCTTAAATTTTCGTTATCTTCGTAAATTTGAAACAAAATTGATAGTTTGTATATTTATTTAAAATGTAATTTATTATATATTTGTAAAAACCAAAAAAAAAAAAACATTTATACTTTTATTTTTCTTAAATTATATTTGAACAATAATTGAGTACATAGGCATTGAACAAACACAAACTAAATTCGAATGGAAAACTGTTTTGTGTGTGTATATATATATATATTATTTTAATTTATTATTAATCATAGTATTATATTATAATTAAAGGGAGCAAGCAAGAGCAAGGGATCGGCATTGAGGGCGAAATCGCAAATTTATTCCCACTGTGATAGCCGCCGGTAATTCCCCAACATCCCGCTTCTTTTCATTTTTCTACCTTTAGTGCTGTGATTAGCAATCAAATGTTGATTCCTTGATCAAATATTCTCCGCCTTTTTCAGCAAATCTAACAAACACAAAAGGAATGGCAGACGAAGCAAGCAGAAGTGTAAGCAGAGCGATTAAACCCCGAACTGCAGCTCTTCTTCAAACAAATTATGTTTAATTTGTTATTGTGCTGTGATTTTTAGGCATTTATCGAAATTCAAGGTCGGATGATTGAAACCACTGGAAAGTTGAAGCAGGTTAGTTTGGATATGCTATAGTTTGATTTGAAATCATTTCCTTCTTACTGGAAGAAAAAGTTTTAAAGAAGGGTTTTTGTGTGATTCTTTTTTCTTTTTCTTTTTTTTTTTCCAGGTTCAAAATCAGTTGCGAAATAAAGAAGGGGAGAAGAAGCGGGCTTACTTGACTTTGGAGGAGCTCAAGCAGCTCTCCGACGATACGAATACTTACAAATCTATCGGCAGAACGTTAGTTTCTAAAATGTCCAGTTTGTTGTTTGCTTTTTGGTCATTTGTGCTCATAATGATGTCTTGTAGTAGTTGAATAGGGTATAACTGTTTAGCTTTGAGTGTGATTGTGAGTACCTTTAAAAATAAGATTATATGGCAGGTTTGTTTTGGAGCCAAAGCAAATTTTGATGGAAGAACAAGAAGGAAAGCTTAGGGATAGTGAAGCGGCTATTTCCTCTTTGCAGGTATGGTTTAACCTTTTAATTTTGACTTGTGAAATTTAGATCTATGTGTTTATTATTGAGGTTTGGCGCTAGATGTCTACTGTGTATTTATTATTGATATCATGCTTGTAGAATGATAGTAGTTGGGAAAATAAAGATTTGTAGTTGAGTTGGGTTAATCTAAGAGACCAAAAGTTCACCCTTCCTTAAGCACTACAGTTTTGTGGTATTGGATTTCTAGCTGCCAAATATAAATATACTGGACCTTACAACTTATGAACATGTGAATATTATTATCTCCTGTTTCCTTTGTTTCGTAGTAGACTGTCAAAGACTGAACTTCTTAAATTGACGTTAAGGCTTTGGAAGGTTTCATATCTTCTAGAACGATGTTTTCTCTCACTTTTGTTTAGGTGATTTTAGGTGTCGTTCAAAAGCTTTACTCATTCTTTTCTTAAGATAAGTAGTATTCTCAAGCTGGATGAAATATGTGTAAAAGATATATTAGTTACAATGTGGAAAGTACTTCATAGAGAAGGGGTGCCGAAGAATTTTTGGTACTTTCTTCAGTCAACTAAAGCATTTTCAAATCAGTCTTGATTGTTTAAGTCAAATAGTTCGGCTTGGTAGGATGCCTAAAGACATGAAGTCAAGCAGAAGCCCACTCACTAGTGAAATAGTATCATCTTTAGGTAACAAAAGCTTAGCAACCCTCAATGAGGGACCAAGCTCGAAGAAAAGATAGAGTAACCTACAAAGGCTTCATGAATGAATAGGCTTCATTCAAACGCTCAAAGAAGGCTCCCCCATAACAACTCCCTTTGGAGGCTTGTCCGAACTTCTCAAATGAACGACTGATCCTAACAATTGATTCTAGAGCCAAGGTAGCATTTGGCTCATGGATAATCTTCTGATTACGACAGAGAAATATGATATGTTGAGATTAAATTGGCCATTAGCATTGAGACTCTTCTGCACTCTGGCATAGTAGACACTTGCCATTCTGTACACACTCATGTTAGTCATGTGTTTCTCAATTGCCGGAGGAAAAACTCCCTTTATAAATCGCTGTATGTTTTCAATCAAATATACACTAGTGCTGGCTTTGGACGATTACGCAGACTAAATCATTTGTTTTTTTAGCTTTTAATTGGCAATCCTCACGGTCTGAATTCAGACTGGACCAGACACCATGCCTTTCTTGATGTGGGAGAATGTCATCGGTTTGCTAACATCGATGATGAAGAGATCTTAGGAGCTGGAAACCAATTTTATTTAAGTTAGCTCTTTAGACTAACTGACTTATATATACTCCTAAAACTAGAGGTGGCAATCGTGCGTGTTGGGTCGTTATCGTGTCGTGTCTTATTGTGTCGTGTCATTATCGTGTTTGAGCTTAACGGGTTCGTGTCGTGTTCGTGTTTGAGCTTAACAGGTTCGTGTCGTGTTCGTGCTCGCTTTTATCGTGCGTGTTCGTGTCGTGTTATCGTGTCGGGTCAGAAATTGCCAGCTCTACCTAAAACTAGTGGATAGATACAATTTAATACTTAAGTAACTCTTAATCTATTTCTAACAATATTTAAATAAATCTAATGCAAATCCTAATCGATCTCTTGCAATAATTGAATAAAAGATTCATATCTAATACAATCTATAAGCCTAATCAAGTTACCAAATTGATTTTTGTTTATTACATGTACCTGGTTTTGAATGGACTATCAGACCTAGCAGGCCTGGTGCGAAATGGCTGTTTGTGAGTAGCAACACCAACACCCAGCTTGTGCCTGCCCTAACCCTTTCCCATCTGGCTGGTGAGGACTGACAACATCTATCCATGCTACAGCTCCTAGTGCTTACTAGAGCGCTGGGCGTCCCCTGAGCGGCTTCTGCAACCCTCTAACCATTGTTTCATACTATGCCATCTATTGTTCTTCCAATAAGACTCAGATGTTTCCTGTAAACACATAGTATAGTTAGTGGACGAGCAGGATTAGATTTAAGATAATAAATCTATTGGGTTCCTATATAATAAAGAGTACTTAGCTGTGTTGGAACTTGGAAGAGGGTTTAGTTTATCACTTATGAATGCTGTTTCTTATCAAATGTATTCTGGTGATATATGATATGTGCATTAGAAGCTCGTTTTATTCTCAAGTACATGCATAATCTGCATTGCATATTGTGATTCATATTCATTATTATCTCATACTAAGTTGAAGGAATGGAATTGTGTCCTATTTATATGAATACTATAATGTATGTAACACGCTCTAAATGCTTTATTTCTGATGTTACTCATTTAACCGAACCGCCCGTTGCGGACCCCTACTCAAATTCATAAATCTAAAATAATAACATAAAATGAGAACAGAGAACTCATAACTAACAAAAAATTATAAAACATCATTTTATATCTCAAACAGCCATCAATAAAACAAAAATAAACATTCCATAAACAAATGGATTTGTCTATAACTATTATATAAAATCTAATGAACCCCCTAAAAAAAATTCCTAGCTCTGTGATTATGTGTGATGAAAGATTTTTTGATAGTGGGAACAAATACTTCGTATAAGCAAATAGCAGATTTTATGTTACAAAAACGTAATTAGGATTTTATATCAAAAATGCAGGAACATGGATAACTGTATTTCTAATTGTACTGTTTAAAAAAAATACAAATAGATTTGATTGAACCATCCTGAGTTAAAATTAGCATTCTAGGAGGTGTACGAAATTTGGTTTGGCCCGTTTAAGAGGTGAAGTATCGGCCATGCTAATATATACAATTTGAAAATTTCGCAAACTAAACCAGCCAAATTAATCTTTCAAACTAATCCGACCAAATTATGTTAAAACGGTTTGGTTTGGCTTGTTTGAGGATCTTCGGCACCAATTTAATTTAATGACCAAAGTCAAAACATCAATTATTTTCTATTATTGCAAGAATTTGTGAAAGCAAATAATTTATGCAATTAGGAAACATGTAAAATGTGTTTCTATCACTATTTTCGAACATAAAAATTTCTAAAATATTGTTCATACATGCATAATTATTCATTTAGAATAGAGTTGCATGTGCACAATAAAGTTTGAGAGAGCAGTTGTTACTGGTAGGTTAAAGAAAATTTGCAATTTTTAAGAAAAAATCTTTGGAAAAAGTAAGAAATTGTGGGGAAATGGAAATTGGAACCTAGAACATCATGAAGTCATAAGCTTTAACTGCATTATAAATCTACGTAATATCTAATGAGAATAGTCTAAAAAACTGTTTCCCCCTTATATTTTAGTACACATGCATATTCAATGCAACTCTTATTTATCTATTTAAATAAAAATTTATTTAGCATTCATATTTTATCAACAGTAATATTAATCAAATTAAAATTAAATTTAATAATGGGATGTGGCTCCTATGTACAACTTAGAACTATTTTAAAATTAAAAAAATAAATATATGAACCCAATTTAAATTAAGTTTAATAATGTGATGTGGCTCTTATGTACAACTTAGAACTATTTTTAATATTTAAAAAACTTGCTGGTATTTTAATATTTCCAAAATTATCATTGACTCCATCTGATCTGAGATTGTTGTTTAAATTTAAGAGATAATTTCCGTTGACACCATCATAATGAGTTGACCTATTTTTGAAAAATTCAATTTTTTGCAATGGACAATTATATTTTCACGAGTAACATGTCGTAGTGGTATTAAAGTTTCAAATTATAAATCAAACAACATTGAATCGACATCTACTCAAAATACAGTGTTCGAGGAAGTTTTTCGAAATCTATAATGTAAGTCTCATTTTAATTATTGAGTACTTTTATGTTCTCAACTATTATATAAAATACATCTATACTTATTTGGAAACCACCTGAACTTGACATAATTAATTTAAGTAATTTTAAAATATTTATATTATTTTTATAATACTTAAAATATAATATTTTCATTTAAGGCACGTGTAAAATACAAGTTTTTAATAAAAACGGTCTTGGCCATTCAAAATGGCTGATTTTCTACTATAAACAGTTGGCTGAACCAAATTATAAGATTAATAATTTTCAGCCGACCGACTAAATTTCTCATTCATAAAATCGTCCAAATTACATGAGTTTGGTCGGTTTTACCGGGTTAAATCAAATTGTGTTTGCCCCTAATAAAATAGTACATAATATAGAAAAGAGGGTTGTTACATATAAAGACATGCATGTTGATTAATATTGGAAGAATGTCTCTTTAAATGACATGTGACCTTTGTCTTCACAACTCAAGTAAAGAACTCATACCAGCTTGTTCTCACTCGACAGACCTCGAAGGAGTACTTGGAAAAACAGATGGCTGAGACCGAGACCAACCTGCGGGAGCTTCTGCAACAAGATCCTGCTCTTGCTCGTCAGATCATGGCCATGTCCGTGTAAGTCTGGTTTTGTCACTGCAGATTTTAACGTCTGTAGGCAGTATTCTTGACCACACTTATCATGACTACAACCTGTTGTCTTCACGTTTCCTCACATGCTTGGTGTTAATTGGTCATGCGGTTCAGCTCATGGTTTGCTTAACTTTCTGCATATCTTTTGTTGCTGAAGAATTTTTACCATGGTCATTTTTTCTAAATTACTCGAAAACTTCTAGTTTGGATGCCTAATGCTTAATTCGAATTTATGATCTTTTGGACATACGCAAAGATGCTTTAAAAAAGTGTGCAGTTCATGGAATACTGTGATTCAACAATATATTGCTAGTCTTCACCATATCCTTAAACAACGATGTGTTCGTGTTGAGTTTACTGGGTCATGTTACTATTGTGTAGACACAATAATGAACGCGGGGAACGCATTAGATATTTACCTAAACCAGTAGGTCTTTAATGGGTCATGTTACTATTGTGTAGACACAATAATGAACGGACGAATTGTTAGTCTTACTTCCAATGCGCTTTGTTTGATCTGGAAGCCAAAGTGCAATATAAGTAATGCCCATCTTTTTTCAATTTATTTATAATATGAGGAACATTACTATGCTCATGTGGGCACGAGTTAATATGCACACAGCTAGATAATATACTATAATATTAATGGTGAGATCAATTTTATTTATTTTTAATATCTTCAGTTTTTTATCATTTTAACCCTGGCTTTGTCAACCCATGTCAACAGTTGACATTGAAGTTTTCCTATTTATACCATTTCTTATTTTTTACTACTACGTGAAAAAACTCAGTTTATTTGTGGGGACAGTTTGAGTCACAACATCGTGCACCAAAAATAAGAGCCGGTATTTCTTGTATCCACCAAATATCTTATAAAAAAAAATAAAGTAAATTTTCGTTTGGTCAAGGACGGGCTACCATTGTTATGATATCTAATTATCTATGGAAAGGTAGCTCTAGGAAACAAAGAAACTCCTCGCAAATAATATAAATCTTCAATTACGAACTTCTTTGCTCATTAAAATCATAAAAATCGTGCTTTAAATGAGAGTTTTTAATATGCCAGTCTTGGTATAATGGAATTGATTTCTATCTTTAACGATATTAATTTAGTCTGAAATTCGTGGATTACTCTAAATAATTCGAGCTAAATATTAGTTTAATTTAAGGTCTAAGTCTGCAGAATTTGGGCTGCTAAATGGACCGTGGGCTGAATGGCTGGACCCGGCAGGCTTGATCATTTTTTCAATGAAAAATTGAATTTATTTTGATAAGAAGTAACTAAATTATTGTTACTTTTTCAAAAATAATATGAATTCTTTTATACTATTGATTTATGTTGTAAATAGGGGGAGGTGTTTAAACGAATTTTAAGCACACAAATGATATATATCTATATTTTAATACTACTCACAGTTAAAATGATACTTCAAATATATAAATAAAATATTATTTGAGAATTGGTTGGTTTCTAAAATGTAAGATAATATTTGAAATAAATTAACTTCTTAGATTTGTGTAAAACATATGAAACTATAGAGCTCTAAGTAAAAGTTAAATTACCTTGATAAATTCATAACTTATTATAGCGTACTTTTAGTCATTACAATTTATTTAATATAATTGTAAGACCTCGTGCTATTCTTTATGTATAACACATTATTATATATTATATAACGCAATGTGACATATAATGAAATACTATTCTTTTGTATTTATTTAATAGAATATTGTTGGGATCAATTATTAATTGTCTCAGCCCATCATCTGCCACATCGGCCCAAACTTAAGCAACAATCCATTTAGTGTGATCACTTTGCTAAGCACACATGATAGAGGCCCGATACTTTGCCGAAGGCCCATCTGCCACTTGTAGTTGAATCCCATGATATGGGCAGTCATGGACGGAGGCAGACTTAAATACCATAGGGCTCTATCACATCTCGTTGGTTACAGTCTTATAATTCATTTTTAAATATAACTAAAAAAATTCCAACCACCCGTAAGGGTGGCAGCCCCCAGCCCAAGGCTGGCTCTGCCACAGGGCAATTGTCGTCCGAAGCATGGTGACTCATCCCTTGTCGTACATAACAATTCAAAGGTTCTCGAATTCATTGTAAAAGAGGATGCCCCAATTCCTTGTTCGAAGTGCAGTGATAAAAGCACTCTATCTATGATTGAGAAGTTATGGGTTCGAGCTTTCATGAGGACGGACATGTAGAGTGTGTGTGTTTAATTAATGTAATTTTAAAAAAAATAAAGGATGCCCCAAAAAAAAGGTCACTTGCAATAATAATGTTTGAATTGTTAATATTGATTTATTTGATTTTATCATCTAAAAAATTTCTTTGATTTTAGGATCTTCGCCATAATAATGAATTTATAGTATAAATTATCTCATTAATTATGATGCAAAAGACCTTAGTGGAGCTAACAAGGAACATTCATCTTTATTTTTTAAAAGTTTTTTTTTTTTTTTACATAAAATACATTAATTAAAATCTTGTTCCATTATCCTCAATATAATTCAAACATATATATAATATATTAAAATAATGCAAACTCCTTTAATCACTTGTGCTCGAGGAGAGTTTTTTTGTTGCACTTAATTTATCTAATGTTGATTTCTTCACATAACAATAACCTGCAATGTTGAATGATGTAGCAATCACACGTAAGGACCATGCTATGGGCAACCGAAACCTCTATCTCCCCTACCACTCTATATGAAATAATTAAATGGCTTCAAGTCCACCTCCCAAGCTTAGGTCATACCTAAATCTACATATTCATATTGTTTATATTAATGCTTCACGATATATGATTTCCTAATCTATTAAATCTATATGTATATACTTATTATGTCGTTAAATGACAATAAATCTCAGGCATTCTAATTGAGAATCAACACTCAAGATTTAACAAATTTTGTATATGCTTTAGTCTAGTAAAATTATCATAACTCAGTACTATTTAAATTATTTTTCATGTATCATATATTAAATTAAAAATAGTTTAATTTAATTATCTTTCAAATAAAATCTTCATTGCAAATGTTCGGAGCAAAAAAACCATAGTAAAAATAAAAATTAGTGATTTATAATCTTGCAAAAATACACAAATTCTTATAAAATGTGCATGAGATTGCACAATACAAAGCATTAAGGAACAAAAAACTACGACTTAATATCTTCGTGCAATATATGCATTTTTTTGTGCATCGTATAGGAATAATGTATGCAGTATATATGTATGAACAACAGTACTATTATTTAAATTTATTTATTCATTTACTTAATAATGATACCATATAAAAAGACAATTATGCATTATAACATGTATTATTATAAATTTTATACATCTTGGTAACAGTATTATGTTATTTTATCTTTATTTAAAAATAATAATGAATTTTGAATTTGTAAATAAATAATAACACTACAAATAATAGATTGTATCATAAAGTGACATAAACTATACATATAACCATCATATTAGTTGATCTTATATAACTAGATTGATTAATTTTCTTATATTATATAAATGCATATTAGTTTATTATATAATTAATGTTTTGCATGTTCATTAGAAATATAATGCATATTGATGTAAAAATAATTTGATCGACAAAATAAAATAGATTATTAGTTGATTTTTGTTCTAAAAATATAAGAATCGGATTATAATTATTTTTAATCAGTCAACTATTTTTAGGACTTCTATAAAACATAAAAATTAATTAATTGTTGACAAACTTTAAGATGACACGGTCTCATTATTTTTATTGTGGGATAAATTTAATGATATATTTAATTTATTGAAATATTTTTCATTATTGCAAATGATGTATTTATTTATTACAAATAACGTAATCTTTTACACAGGAAACAAATAATATATTAATAAATAAAATGATATATTTAATTTATTGAATGATATATTAAAATTCATCTCAAAATAAAAAATGTGAGACGGTCTCTTATAAGACAACTCTTAATTGTTTGATACAAATCAATCAAATTTCACTACGATCTATCAATTTGATTTATAAATTGGTTAATTCGCATTAAATCAGTCAATTATTAAAATAACAAAACGAAAATCAATTGATTAAATTTCACTATTTAAAATTCTAAATATATCGGTGCGTTAATAATGACATTTGCTAATATAATTATTGGAAAGGTATGTCTGTCTGCTATTTAATTTTTTTCTTTTTTTGGCAAAACTTGGAGCCTGATTAACCAAACATTTTACGTTAATTAATTAAGAATTAAAAAATAAAGTCTTATCTCACTACATAAATAGATAAATTGAAAGTTGCAACGTAAAGAATTACTCATATATTAATTTGCTGAAAGAAGTGGATGGTATGTGTTAGTCAGACAAGTGACCGCGATGTTGAAATTCAATATCTAAAAGCAATATTTATTTATCTTTTGAGCAAAAATATTTAAATTTTGTTATTTAACTAAGCTTTTGTCCCATGGGTTTTTGTTGGTCCTGGTTTTTCAAAGTAATTTAAATTGTACAACGGAAATATTTTAATAATAAACCTGCACTTATTTAAACTGAATGTCAACCTAAGTTTGATTTATCAAATTTTAGCATGCGAGTTAAGTCAAGATAGTTTTACATTCAATTTAGTTTATACTTCAACACTTGAGTATTGAGTTTTAAAGAAAGGTAAGTTGATAAATTGAAAGCGATAAAAATACAAAGGATTATAGTGGTTCGGACATTAAAGGTCCTACGTCCACTCTTCAAACTTGCATCTGGAAATTCACTAAGTGTCAGATTACATAGGGTGCTCCTACGATCTATCGCTTGCTGAAGAATACCTTGTTCTTCAGTCCAGGAGCTCACTCGCCTAGTCCTTTGTTCGTCCTTCACTTCGCAGGTCCTCGAAGTAAAGGGTGTTTAAAGTTACTCTGAAACTGTCAGCTTGCGGTAGAATGCCCGTGAGAGTCGAAGTACCTTATGTACTTGATTGTTGTAATCTTTCTTGGAGAGAAAGTTACCAAAAAAATAACTCAAGAACAGTTGTTCTGAGCCTCATGTTCACTACAGTGACACACGGAATAGCTTGAATGCCTTGAACGATTGAGTCGTGAATTTGACAGACTCTCGGCTCTTTGAAAATCGTATGTTCGGTGTCCGTTCAGTTGGTAACCTTCTTCTGTTGAAATCCTCTGGTATTTATAGACGAGGAATTCGAAGGTTTGAATCTTCATAGCCGTTAGAGACAAATTGGATGTCGTTATCACTGTAGTGATCGACGGGTAGGTAGGTGCTTTTCGAGAAGGTATAGTACTTTTCCCGCTTTTCCTAACCGCGATTGTTCACATTTTGTCAGAACGACATTATTTGCTCAGTTCGAGGAATCCAGACTGACCAGTCCGAGGAATCTTAGAATGAAGTCTAAGTTCGAGTTTGCAGATTTTTAAAGAATCTTCAATCCATAAAGTCTGATCTTGCCAGCATGTTCCTCAGACGAATACTTCTTGTCTCTATGCGCCAGAACTGAAACACTAGAATTCCATACTAATGTCGTCATATTGGCAAGTCCATGCTGGCTGACGTCATCATTCAGTATAAGCTTGGTCCCCATACTAGTAAGTTTGGTATCCTGAAATGGTGAGTTCTAGATTGGTCAGTCTGAGACTAGTCAGTTCCAATTTATCTCCAAACTCGTCAGTTTCTTTCAAGACCCAGACTGATCAATTTAATACTGAGCTCCAGTCTTTTTGAATCTTCTTTGCACATCCAAACTGATTCATCAGTTTGGTCTTCAAATAAGCTCTAGCTTACAACTCGATAGAAAGACCTTACAAGACTTTACATTTGATGACCATACTGGAACTCATTCTAGAGACTTACTAAGATGAATTTTATACTTTGACCCATCAAAACAAAATAAGATAAGGAAATTTCTAACAAATTTCCTAACAATTTTTACCCTCTGTGTGATGTCCAAGGATAAAAAAGAACATCATTAATGTATTTAAATCCATATACGGAATGAATCATATGCTAATAAAAATAAATATGCTAACTAGGAACAAATCCTAATTTATGATTTTATTAAATGATAAGGATTAATTTTTTTTTCTAATAGATAGTTATGGATTTTAATAAGAATGATTATGAATTTTAAAGAAACATAACATAAAAAGTAATGTGTAATAACAAGTGAGCTAAGATACATCATGTCGATGTGCCCAAACGCGTTGCGTCTGCCTTGCCTGGGCCTTCGGCCGAGACTTAGGCTAAGCGTCGAGCGCCAACCCCACATCCTTATTCTTTGCCCCAAGCCCTAATCTCCGACCTCGCGTTGGACTTAGAGTTGGACATTGATAATTAATCTTTGTGCTTGGCTCATTTAATTATCTTTTTGGGCAATTGAAATGAATCGTTGGAGATAAGCCGATGAGAGTTGACCAAGACCTGGCCCAATGTATCGTACACAAGTTCGGAACTTGGTTGAATGAGTTGGTGCATGTGTACGTGTAGAGTGACAAAAAATTCGAACCACGCCATCATATCAGGTGTAATCGATGGTTTGTAATCACATGTGTCATCACATCGAGGTGTAACTGATAAACGTATTCCTTAATGCACATACGCGCCCCTATGTGGAAACATGCCTATAAAATCGGCATCCCTATAGTGCCTGCTCACATTACCCTAAACTCCACTTTCTTTGCATACCTTCCACATTACGGTTAGCTCAATCCTGGTCCCTTTCAGTTGCCAAAGCTTCTTCGATTGTAGTGCTGCATCAAATAAGACAAGCTATGTTACTTTTGGAGAATGAATGCCAGTTACCGAACACTACGCAGGCATATCGGAAGAAACCTTCTCGACTCGACTGTTCTAAATTTATTTATCTTTTTTTTAGTTCTGTGTTTTTTCTTCCCCGCATTATACTTTATTGTTTTCAATAGTTGTACTCTCTCAAGTTGAAAACAACAATCTAAACAATAAATAGTTGAAAAGAGTTTACTAAATCATGAAATTGGATAAAATATCAAATTTTATGAATGTAGAGTTGAAATAATAATTGAAGTTTCTTGAATCTAGCTCGCCATTACTATATATATGTATTTAAACATCTATTAGTTTGTTGTGTAAAAAATACATCACTTTGTGACTAAGTGAGAATAGATCTCATCCCTTATATAGGTGGGTTTTATTCATACCAAAATGGGTTTACCCATCCCAAATAGGGTTTATTAATCCCCAATTAGGGTATATTAAATAGGTTTGAGTTGGATTAATGGATAAAACCCGCCTAAACTGTTTAGACGTGCCTAATCTCAGACCTTCCCATCAATTTTAATTGGTTAAGATGAGTTCTTATTTTACATATTAGAGACCGAGAAAATCACTACACCCTCTCTCTCTCTCTATATATATATATATATATAGAGTAGTGATCATATGAGAATAGTTTTTAGTATGAGAAATAAGAATAAATCTTAGCCTTTGATTTTGTGATTTCAACGCTCATGATCTATTTTACTCCGTGTGCAGTTTTCCTCGATTATCCTGCAGTTTTGCAAAATTAAGGTTATTTTTGTAATTTTAGTTTTTTTTTAATCTGAAATAGTATCTCATTAGATTTTTTATTCCTTTCTTCGCGCGATTTGATTTCTTCTTCCTTCTTTGTTCGAATTGATTTATATTTCTTTTGTCGATCAGATTTTTTTTCTTTGTTTCTGAATTTCGCATTCGTATTCGGTCTCGACGTTGTTAATTATGCATGAATATAGTTTTAAAAAATTTGTTTTATTCAGATCGACGTTCATTTTTTCTATTATATTGTGCATCTTTAGTGTTAACTTTGTGTATTTTTGTATCTTACATGTTCATTTATTCCTTCTTTGTTCGAATTGATTTATATTTCTTTTGTCGATCAGATTTTTTTTCTTTATTTCTGGATTTCACAATCGTGTTCGGTCTCGACGTTGTTAATTATGCATGAATATAGTTTTAAAAAAATTTGTTTTATTCAGGTCGACGTTCATTTTTTCTATTATATTGTGCATCTTTAGTGTTAACTTTGTGCATTTTTGTATCTTACATGTTCATTTATTCCAAAGTGTGTTAATAAGATGAAGCATTTTAAGGGCATAGTTTTAATAACTGTTGATGTTGGTATTGAGTTTTATAGAGATTACGCTCGTGTTGTTGCTTTGAAGAAGAAGATGTTTAATTTTTTTTAATTCGTATTTATGTTAAAATGAAGTAAATCGGGCTAAAAATGAAGTAAATTGGGCTAAAAACGAAGTAAATCGGGCTTAAAATGCAAGTTGTTGTTTGTGTTTGAATATTTTTACAGTTTTAGCCTTTAAAGACTAAAACTGCACGATATTGGGGCAAAAATGCCGCATTTTTCAATATGCTGATAATGAATCCTGTTCGTCGATTTGATGAGATGGACGCGCGAGATTTATTCTTATTTCTCATAGTAACTCCTATTCTCACCTGATCACTACCCTATATATATATATAT
>JAPKLW010000338.1:340799-389204 GCA_026898455.1 Plectranthus barbatus | reverse complement strand
TTTTTTTTTTGTCTCAAAAGGAAGAAACTTGTATAGGAAGTAATTGGATGATTATTAAGATTAACTAAATTGGTGTTCTTGAGACCGAGAGGATAAAGTCATTGTTTAGTAATCTAGGGTTTAATTGTCAGACCAAGGAATTTAATCCACTAAAATCTATTGTTTCCCCATTGTTGAGTTGATGGATATTGCATGTTGATGATTAGAATATATGCCCTAGGATCTGTGTTTTCCTTTAATTGTTTTACTTTTCAAAACAAAATCTCTTTTTAAAATTCCTCAAACTTCTATGTTCTAAAAATTGTGGCTAGTACTTTGGATATTTCGTTGCACAGTCCTTGTGGGATCGACCACCTTGGGTGTAAAAATTTATTTGCTCGCTGCTTTCTGTGGTTATCAAGTATATGAAATACTCGCCACACTAGCAAGTCAAAGTGTGGTCAACTTTTGTATGCCCCTTAGCTTTCTATTAGGTTTAAGATCACATCAATACATAAAAATGTACCGACACATCAAGTAGCTAGGATAAGCTCACTTATATACTGAAGTGTTGTAGCATAAACCGACAGTCTATCCAAGAATTGTCTCAGCCGTGATATTGTTTATTTCTCACTAGGTCAAATAATTCATATGATCCTCTGTGATCTCATATACACCATATGATCATCCCTATAGGCCACACCATATAATCATCCCTATAGGCGACATTAGGGGTGTTCGCGGTCCGGTTCGGCCGGTTTGGAAGGAAAATTTCGGCCAAACCGATAGGTACGGTTTGAAAATTTTTCAAACCAAACCGGCCAAATAATTTTTTGAAACCAAACCGGCCAAACCATATAAAAACGGGTTGGTCCGGCCGGTTTGACGGTTTAAAAAGAAATATGTTTCAACTTTCAACAATCTACTATAATTTGTAGAAAACTAGGGCCTAAATACAAATTAATTATTTTATATTATTTGTTACTACTTATAATAATATAATTTTATTCTAAAAATCTTATATTTATAATTTAATGTAAATCAAAAGAAACACATGGGTCAAATGTATTAAAATTATAACCTTAAAATTCAAATGTAAAATTGAAAGAGATGTGAAAAATTATTATTATAAAGTTCATGCTTAATTTATCTTAAGGAAATTATATAAAATAATATTATTTAATGTTAATACTTATTAATTTATTTTTTATAAATAAAAAAATAAAACTAAAACTATAGTATGTTGGCCAATAAATTTGAACATAGGTTAATTGTATGAAAAAGTAGAAACTTAACAAATGAGCTACAAATTATATTAATTAATTATACTATATATATATATATATATGTATATATATATACGGCCGGTCCGGCCCAAACGGCCGGTTTGAGTCTCCAAACCGTAACCAAACCAAATTAATCCGGTTTTAAAATTTTCAAACCGCCAGTTTGTAAATTAAATTTCAAACCGGCCAAACCGTCCAAATTAATACGGTTTGGCCGGTTTGACCGGTTTCGGCCAAACCATGAACACCCCTAGGCGACATAATATGATATTATTATTCATATCGTATTTTTGTTATATCAGATAGTGATCATGTTGATGTAACACATTTATAAAGATTAATGTATCAAACAAACACACTTCGTAAATACATTTAGTATACAATCCCAACATTTCCAACGTTGAGTCACAAGACACAAGCGCGGTTGCTCGACCTCGTGCTCAAACGAGGCGAGGAATGAGGGTAGTGAGTGGCGGTGGCGTGCAAGAGCATGTGTGGGTACATCCAAAGCACACTTATAAATAAACTAGTTCAATGTAATAATTTAAATACATGCATATTAATAAGGGACGTATCTTAATTATTATACTAATTGTGTACTCGCATACACCATCACATATTTATGTTTCAAATTTGTGAGTCGATTTCTCACTTACTATGTGATCACCCAATGCCGAAGCAAGGAGTGATCGCTTGTGTACGAGAAGTACGGGCAATGAGCAAGCCAGTGCATAAGAAGCATAAACAATGAGTGGCTCCTATAGGATTTTCCATAGGTATGCAGGGGGTGAATTAATAAATGTAGGGGAGCCAAACGGGAATTAGAGGGATTATGAGGTTATAGAATTTTAAGGATTTTATATGTGTTACTCATATCAATATGATGCATCATCTTTTATGGCATTTAATATAGGAAAACTTCAATGTTAATTGTACTTGACCTAGACTAAAACTAAGATGAGTGATCATTTGGTAGTTTCTCAGTTGAGTGAGGATAAAGCACACTGACAAAGACTTGTATTGATCTATGTGATCAGACGTCAGTCTAGAATTTGAATCAGACCATTATTGGGTAATATAGCCAACCTCGAGTGAGCTTATTCAAGCCTTAAGACCAGGGCGTTACACATTAGAATTCGAATTTGAACAAATAAATATACCACAAGTCATTATTGTGCATCCACATTATTTATTTTAAGAAATCTCATGCAATCCTAAATCTACTTGAGATGTAATGTTACTAAGAGAAAACATAAGTTTGAGTACATCTATGAATATATTTACATGTGTATTTATTAATTTTCATAATTTAGATATCACCCTAATCAAATGTCTTTATTATATTTTTAATTCTTTTAAAGAGAATTTCACATGTGCATCCGGCGCATATGTAGGTAAATAAATGTGAGACAAAATTAATGCCCGGTGCGGTGTGCATGTTTTAGAAAATTAAGGACAGATTTGATGGCTGTAAATAGTTCAGAGAATTTATATTTATTATAAATATTTTTGAGCATTATTAATGGTTATGGATAATTAACCAGAGAATAATGTAATTTAGCCTTTTTTTTTTAATATATTACTAATTTATTCCTTGTGCGATATACTGTATGTACATATTGTTTTTGATAGTTTAGTATAAATAAATATTTGTATTATTTTAAACATAGACATACATTTTATAATATACACATAGATAAAAAGATAATCATTTCAATACAAAAACATAAATCCTACCTGAGAATATAGTTTTATATTTATTCAATAAAATAATTAATTATAAATAGTAATGGTTCCTATATTTGTTATCAGTCACCAAACTATTTTTTTTAAAAAAAAATTCTTAATAAAAATTTTGTTTTTAATTATATATAGAGATATAATATCTAACACATTATGATATGGTCCCAAAAGGTTGGATGACCCAAAATAGGGCTCCCTCGAAGCATCCTATTAAAGGACTATCTCGAAAAGACCTTTGAGAGCCTTTCGAAAAAGGAATGTATCAGGTTAGACACGCCTAAACGGTTTAGGCGGGTTTTATTCATTAACCCAAGTCAAACTCATCTAATATATCTTAATTAGGGATTAATAAACACTATTTGGAATGAGTAAACTCATTTATGTATGAATAAAAACCACCTACACCGTTTAGGCGTGCCTAACGCAAGTTTTTGCCATTGAAAAAATGTGTGCATGTATTATAAATTTTACTGTCAAAGAAAATTCATACAAGAACACAAATTATATTAAATAAATAAATAAGAATAAGCACATTTAGCTTTCAAACTAGTGAAACACCACTCATGCAATAATATATCAACTCTCTTTATCAAATTACTACTCGCGTTTTGGACTCATTTTTGAGCTTATTTATTATTTTATAATATAAAGATATGCAGCATGATAATATGAATAACGAAATCAATAATATTGTAGTTTGTGTATTAGTTAATTAGTGGGACTAGAAGGAGAGATCTAGTAGTCTTATAGGTTGAGAAGTATAATAATAAGAATCAAAAGGATGAAGTTGCAATTTTGGAAAGAAAAAAAAAGTGGGCAGCGTGTCTTAATTTTTTCGTGTCAAAGTTTGGTCATGACAACACACACATTTAGTATGGTATAACCTAAACTTTTGAGCAATCATCACTTTCATTTCATCATATTAATTTAATAGTTATAATGAGCTGAATTAGTTGTTGATCATTGTTAACGATGTATAGAAATAATATATTCGTTGTTAAAATGGAGTTTGGACCAAGTAAAAATAAGTCTAAGACTTTAAATTGATATCATTAATGATTGGAATAAATTATTAAAAACAATACGTTATCTAAGTATAATATATCCAATAAAAAAAACACAATAAAATTATGAATAAGCTTTTACTTTGACTATTGATTGAGTATAGATGTAGAATGCTCATTGATTCTTGTTTTTTTTTTTAAAAAAAAAGTGATTTTCAATAGATAGAGTGTTAAATTGAATATGATATAAATTTTTGAATTAATTGCATAAAAAATTAAGAAAATATTAATTATTAAAAAGAGACATAATTCCTCAAAGTAAATTATATTAACCACAATATATTTTGAACATAACATTATAAAGCAAACATATATATATATATATATATATATATATATATATATATATGTCTGATCATATGAGAATAGTTGTTAACGTGAGAACATGAAAATAGAAATGAAGTAATTTTAAGATAAAATGAACAAAAATGAAGATAAAAATGAACAATATTTTAGAAAAATTGAAGGCTAAAAAGTACAATGAATGAAATCGAAGATAAAATGAAGAAAATGGAAGATAAAATGAAGATGAAGTATTTTGAGGTTAAAATAAATATTTTTTCACAGAATGATTTTGATGTTAAAATGAAGTATAGCGATGATATAATGTACTCCCTCCGTCCCATTAGAGTAGTCTCATTTCTTTTCGGCACGGAGATTAAGGGTTGTGAGTGTAGTGGAATTAATATTTTATTGGTGATTGTGGAAAAGTTTGTCATTTTAAGAAAATGGGACTAATTTATAGGACAAACAAAAATGGGAAATGGGACTACTTTAACAGGACAGAGGGAGTAGTATTCTCATATTCTCTATTCTCACTGGATATGGATTAAGCCCATATATATATATATATAATTGTGAACAAATTTAATGTGAACCATTAATTTTATATAAATGAAGAGAGTGGATCATGTATCGATATTTAACCCAAAGTAATTCTTTCACTTCATCTAATTGTGAGCATCTATAATAAGTTCTTAATTATCCGGACCGACCATATAAATAAAAATGTGGGATGCTTTTGCATATCAAATTTAAATTGGATTAATTTGGCGACTAACAATGAATATTAGGCATTTTTCTTGATAATTTCATTGTCACAATATGAATGTAAAGAATATTGGAGAAAAGAAATAGGATAAAAAGGGGAGAGAGAAGAAGCTGACTAAAATTGGGGAAGTCAAATGTGGTAGGTCATTCATTATTTATTTAGTTGAGTTGAGTTGAGTTGAGTTGGTCCTAATTTGGTGCCTCAAAAACATTCAAACACCGTGCCTTTTAGCCTTTCCACATTTTTATTCCTGTGTACACATTTCACCTGAATTAAATAATATATAGAAATCTGTTTTCATCAAAATAAATTATGGATATATAAAATAAAAAATGACTACAAAACAGTCTAGTGAGACTTATTGGCAGATACGGACGAAGACTTTTACTTACTGAGGGAAGGGAACCATCATATAATTTCGTGGAATCAGTGTTTTATTGTTATAATGATATTTTTATTATAAAAAAAAATTAAATTACTTCGGGTCACATTTTATTAGTTTTATTTTTTTTATGTTATTTTCATTTATTAATATACTAAAAGAGAATAATCATCAAAATATCAAGTTTGTCACTTTCCTCCTAAAACCATCACATCAACATCAATTTTGATTTATTTTTTTGTGACGACCCGACGCCGGAGCAAATAGTGATCGTCGGTGTATGAGAAGCACAGACAATGAGCGGCTCCTGTAAGACTTCCGATAGGTGTGCGAAGGGTGACATGAATGTATGGAGCCACACCGGAATGAGAGGAATTCTGGCTATAGAAGAATGAAAGTGCTTAAAGGATTTGATTGTGCTACTCATACCAATATGGTGTATCATCTTTTCCGGCACCCATTCTAGGAAAACTCCAATGTTAAGCGTGTTTGATCTGGGGTAGAACTAAGATGGGTGACCCCCTGAGAAGTTTCTCAATGTGCGTGTGAGTGAGGACAAAGCACGCTGGGAATGACATGTGTTGAAAGCTGTTCCGGACCATTGGTGGGTAACGTGGCCAACCTCAGGTGAGCTCGTTCGGGCCCTGGGTCGGGGCTACATTTTTATTTTTATTTTACTTTATATGTTTTAATATTTTAATAAACAATAATAATAATTTCAACAAAATTATATTTTATTTTTTCAGTAAAACCTTACATTTTTACTATTTATCTTATTTTTATATTAATCTAATACAAATATAATTTCTAGATAGATTAATTATTTAAAACAAACTCTTATTTAATATAAATATAATTTCTAGATAGATTAATTATTTAAAACAAACTCTTATTTTTATAAGTTTTGTGTTTCATCTACTTGCTTTTGATTTTTATCAAATTTATATATCTAGTTGGATGTATAATAACAGTAATAATTTATATTATCACTTTATAATCTTATTTAATATAATATGTTAAATATGTAATTTGTGCAACGCATGAGTGTAAATCTAGCTATCAAAATAAAAAATAATACACACTCATTCAATAAATTATTAAAATTCCTTATCCTTATCTTTATCTTTTGAGGAAAATATTTTAAATAACCATTCCCACTAAATGCATTAAAAATATACCCAAAACATTAAACATATTTAAGAAATTCCCACTGCCACAAACAGAGTTCGTTTTTGCATGAAATCGAGAAGATAATTAGTTAATGATGATCAAATCATTAGCAAATATCAAATCAGGCGTTTATTATTTTTTTTTTAAATGGATAAAGTTAATATTAAATTTAGAAAATATGCTATTGACCAAAAAGAATAAGACCGGATATTAAAAAAAAAAAATTCTTACAGTCGGTGGCGAGGTCGGTGTCGTGTGCTTGACACCGACCTCGACACCGACTCAATATTTAACAATTATAAATGTGATCGATGCCACGTAGGTCGGTGCCGAGTTTGGCGTCGAACTCGACACCGACTGTCGGTAGAATATTATTTATTTTT
Source organism: Plectranthus barbatus (assembly GCA_026898455.1). NCBI lineage: Eukaryota > Viridiplantae > Streptophyta > Magnoliopsida > Lamiales > Lamiaceae > Plectranthus > Plectranthus barbatus. The sequence continues at coordinate 382,146 of JAPKLW010000338.1, read as the reverse complement.
TATTTAATTTTTGGTCGGTGCCGAGGTCGGTGCCATTGTAAAGGCACCGACTTCGACACCGACCCTCCATTTTTTTTTAATTTCAAAATTATTACAATTTGTGAATAATAATGGGTAGGCTCTTGCATGCACGTGAATGTACGAAAATATGAGTGGTTGAAAGGAGCGGTTCTGCTTCAAAATACAGAGGTGTGTAGGTGTACTCATAATTGAGATCGAATTATAAATCGGTGCTCTTCACTCTTACACTCAAATTCGAAGAAAAACACACGGTCTTCTATATTTTTTTCTCCATTTTTAAGGTATTCTTTCTACTCATTTTCCATTCTTTCAGTTTATATCTTCGTGAAGATGGAGAATTGGTGTTCAATTTTTGTTCACTACAATGGTCAATTGGATGATTCGTGCAACTATATTGGTGGACAAGAACGATTGATTTACGTTCCATCCACCAATATGTCCGTAAATTATTTGAGAAGCAACATTCAACAGATTTTTGAAGCTGAATATATATTTGGTGAGTATAATTTGTATAATACGTCTCAAAGCCGCAGCGGAAGAATTGTGAAATCTTTGTTGACGACTGATTTGGAGTTGCAGCGGCTTTGTGCTCTATATTCGGAGCCCAATATTTTTGTTATTATGAAGGGTGCTGCTGGTGTTGGGACTTCACAGCGACAGCCCTCACCCTACAAACCATTTTTATCTTCAATGAGCCCACCACCGAACCAGTATTTTAGTCCAACGGCTGATGACCTTCAAAGATTTGGGTCTTCGATGTATTTTGGAGCATCTCCGAACACCAATTTCGATTCTTATGGTCATGGTCTCTTTAATACTTTTGTTGATCAAAGTGCAAGCGGTAGTGGCTCACAAGTTCCCGACCTAAATGAAGAGGCTCCTGTTGAAGAAAACGAGGAAGAGGAGGAGCATGTGGATCCTGTTGTAACCCAAGAAGTTCCAACAGACGAAACTGAAATAGGTGGTGGCCATGTGGAACTCGATGATGATGATGAAGCAAATCTGGATGAGGAGTCATCTGATTCGGATGATGAGTCTTTCAGAGACGATAGTAATTTTCGTCTTAATTGTACTGTTGCTGAATTCTCAGCCTGGATCCGAAATGCTGGCGGTATGTCCGCTTTTATCTCAAATCTTATGCCGACACATCCTCTGCCAGAAGGATGCCAAGTGGATGCTGAATTAAATAATTGGTTGCTTCCAATTAGGGAAGGCGAGACTTCCCATTCGACTGCTGTGAAAGATGTTTCGGCTATACTAGAGACAGAATTGTCGTTGAACTCCTTGTATTGGAGTAAAGATGAATTGTTCATTGTTGTGGCACTGTGGCATATGGAGCATCGGCAGGAGTTTAAAGTACGGCGCTCCGATCATGAACGCGTCGAGTATGTTTGCAAGAGATCGACGAATTGCTCCTTTGTAATACGGGCAAGATGCAGTAGTAAGTGCTGGATTGTGCGCAAATTTAAACCAAATCATAATTGTCAGATCAATCTTGCGGGAGTCGGTGCCAGATCTATCCGGTCAAAGGCTGCAGCTGCATATTTTGCAAGAAGGATGCGTCGTTACGGGGCAATAAGTAAGCCCCGAGAGATTATGGCCGAGCTGCAGCGATCATTTGGAATTCAAACAACTTACGGTATTGCTTTGCGTGCTCGTAATGCTGCTATTTCACTTCTGTACGGCAGTATAGCCGAATCGTTTGAAAAGCTGCCACAATACCTTGAAGTGCTGGAGCAATACAATCCAGGCACGGTAACCTCTCTTGATCTTGAAGCAGATGGAACATTTAAACATTGCTTTGTAGCCCTAGGTGTTTCTCGAAGTGCCTACCAGTGCAATTTATTAAGACCAGTGATCGTTGTCGATGGCACGCATCTAAAGGGGAGAAACAAAGGCATTATGTTTGTTGCTGTTACGAAAGATGGCAACGAAAATGTGTTCCCTCTAGCTATTGGTGTCGGTCCGATCGAGAATGACGAGAGTTGGAGATGGTTTATGGCTCGTCTACGGAATTCTTTCCAATTGACCTCCGATGCACTCATCGTATCCGACCAGCACATTAGCATCTCAAATACGGTAAGTGATATATTTCCGGGAACAACACACGGTCTTTGTTACTACCATCTGCTAAATAAGCTCACAGGCTATGGTCCGGGTATCGTAAAGCTGTATCAACGGGCTGCTTATGCATATCGTGGAGTGGACTTCAGGCATGCTATGGATAGAATTAACGAAGGCAATCCTGCTGCCTTCGAGAAGCTCATCACGGTTGGACCTGAGAAGTGGGCAAGGTCACAGTGTCCGGTGAATCGTTACAGCTTCTTGACCACAAATGCGGCAGAGGTCTTTAATGCAAGACTGCTAGATGCTCGTCGTTTGCCCATATGTTCCATGATTGAATCATACCAAGTGATCATCGAAAAATGGTTTGATGAAAGACGAGCTAAGGCTGCAGCACGAGAAGACCCATTGACAGAGGAGGCCGTTCAGAAGGTATTTCCCCTTGTTGAGTTGTCGCATAGCTATATGGTTGTTAAAATATCCAAGGGGAAATTCAAGGTCAATGACGATGAGCAAACCTGGTTGGTCGACTTGAATTTGAGGACCTGTCAATGCCGTGAGTGGCAGCTTGATTTGATACCATGCTCTCATGCAATTGCTGCTATCCGGTATGTTTTGATACCATGCTGTCATGCAATTGTTGAATTAATCATTTCAATACTCTGTTGACTTGTTATTATTACTTTGCAGGACCAATGCTAATAATTTGTACGATTACATTCACGATTATTACCAGACGAATAATGCGCGACTGATATACAGTGGAACCGTGCATTCTCTGCCACCTCATCGTGAGTGGCAAGTTTCAAATCAAGCACGATCAATTAAAGTACTTCCTCCAAACATAACTCGTCGAGCAGGTCGTCCTAGGAATAGTCGAAGACCATCTGGTGCGGAGCATTCACGAGTTTCCACCAGTAGACGTCGCGCGCATAAACGTTGTAGCGTGTGTGGATCTGAACAACATACGAGGCAATTGTGTTCGGAGCGAGCTGCAAACTCTTAACGTTTATTTTGCTCTAAATTAGATCATTTTGATTTTAATTGATGTATCCATTTAGTTTGCAGAATGTTTGTGCTTTGCTCTAAATCAGATCAGTATTTTAATTATTCAAAATGTGCAGTTATATATAAAAGTTGATTAGTAATTTAATATAACATTCAATGTAATAAAACATGGTTAGGGTCACCAAAATACAACAAATAAACAATTACAATTATTCTTCATCAGGGATAGTGTCACCAAATATTAGCTCAGCTAAATATTGACGATAAAATGATGTCTTAGACGGATCTTCCATCCATTCAACACAGGGCCTTTCGAACACTAACATCTCCATAATCGCGCATGCATATACAGCATCATGACGTTCCATTCTGCCATGAAAAAGCCTCACCCATCGGACCGTCATCTCTCTGGTCGGAGGAATCTGATATGAAAATGCATTATCATTCCAATATCCACCAATCTGGAAGAAATGCCTCATGTGATCTGTCATCTTTTTTATCTCAGCCTGTCTAGCAGCTCTCTGTTCGGCAGTAGTGTATGCCATGTATGGATCATACACAGTGCATGTCCATGTAGTCAACTCTAATTTCACAGTGTACCAACGCTTTAGGAGATTACATGGCACTATAAGCTGCATGACATGAGATAAATAATAAGATAATAGCTTATTTCAAACCTATTTAAAGTTTACAAATAAATATATCACTTACAGTATGTGCAGTGTTCAATGGACGAGATATAGCATGATCAGTCCCCTTCATGTAATCAAGCAGAACCTCTGGCTCAAATTGACCTCGTCTCTCCATTGCTGACTGCCGAAACGTGGTCCTCATACAAATCTACCAACAAAAGATAATCAATATTTTTCTTGCAAACAATATATAATAAGAATTGTGATACTTACAAAGAATGATGGTCGCATGAACCGGCATGCGGTTATCTTCACATCATTGAGCTTGTGTTGCAAACACAAACAAACATGCTCCACCGTATCAAAGAATAAATCGGTGCTCGCATTCTGAACGTTCTCAAAGTATTGCTTGTTCATTATAATTGGATAGTGCATAAACACCCGTGAGACGGTACCCTCTCTCACCCATTCGAAATAGTTCTGCTCTAACTGATAAGACCATTGGGTTGGTATATGACTAAGAAGCAACTACAAATTGGAAATGAAAGTATACTTAATTAATTATAAATTCAAATAATTACGATATAGAAAATTATTTTATTTAAATTATCAAATCAAATAAACCAGTTCTTCTTGATTGGGCTGCGGATGCTGTGGATGTTCTTGTCTTTCTACGCTCCGTCGTGCACGAGATGGCCTTCTAGAACTCTCAGGCTGGTCCAACAACTATATGGAAATTTGAACAAAAATTATAATGTAATATTTCATAATAGCTTCATATAAGTATGTACCTGATCATCATGACGCTGTGAAGCACTACGCCTAGATCCAGAATGACGTGAACCACTACGCCTACTGCTAGTGCCAGTATGAAGTGCCAAAACAAAGTACCCAAATAGGATATGCATGTTAAACATTAATATTTATCATTAAAGTTTAGTAAAATATGTCACCTGATCATCGCGCCGCGGCTGATGCTCCACTGGGTGCTCAGTCTCCACCGGGTTCTCATTCTCCGCCAGATGCTCTATATGTGGAGACTGGCTGCGTCTTGCACCGGACTGTCGAGAACGACTATGCCTAGCAGACGAGCGAGACTCCTGCTCAACAATCAACATAACATCAAACATGTAAGAATAAATACCTCACCAAACTATATAAAATACATTACCTGACTGCGATGGGGACTCCTGTGCCCCCCAAATGTCGTCGCTCTAAAACCCTGAGCATCAGTGTCGTGGGCACATCTAGATGAACGAAAGAGATCGGATACAAAAGTCTTAATCCCATCCACAACATCCTTGATCAACCTACCCATGCTACTAGATCGGCTTCGCCTCCTCCTAGTACCTCTACTAGATGAGGCCTCCCCCGCCGCATCATGAGATGGACTACCACTCTCACGGTGCCCCTCATCTCCTATACCCCCACTCCTCTCATGATGATCTCTACCCCCTATATGCACTCCCTCACCCCTCTGCGTCTTCGAAGGCACGGCTACGTCGGGATGCCTCCATTCGACGCCTAATGGCTGTGGCATGAGTGCAGACTGATAATAGCCCTTATTTTCCTCATCAGTAGAAGGAGGTAAGATCGAGTAAGCATTAATCTGCAATTTAAAGAAATATAATTAGAAAATTAAAATATTGTGACAAGACAACAAATTTGTATAATACCTGATCTCTGGCAAAGAAAGCAACCCACGATCCCCACTTGTCTGCATTTGCTTTTACAAACTTCCACTTAGCAAACCGTGGAAGCGCCTCAGGATTCACGAGGTTGCAACATGCAAGTCCCAACTCCGGAATGGCCTCGTAGGCCCATACCTACAAACACATTAGTGTTAACTCTACAATATCTATATCATAATTTATAAGCCATGGTTTTTAAATTATTATAATACCTGTAATGCCCAAATAGGACCATGAATACTCATCGTGCTCAGGCCATCTCGGTCTCTAGTCCTAGGCATAGCTGAAATGTAGTGTAGTAAACCCTGATAGGAATAAGCCCCCCACGGGAAAGCATTCCAGCAACCCAAATCCTCCACTAGGACATATAACCACCCCTCAACTAACCGCCTATCATGGTACCCCAACACAAAACACCAACAAGCTAATATGTTGGCGACTCTCAAGTAAAGCAATTGATCCTCACGATGTACAGTACACTACAGAATTTTCTAAAAACAGATGATCTAGAATGAACATCATGATCATCAGAACAAGGATCAAAGGACGAGGCCCCAAAACCCAAACCAGTAACCAGTGCAAACTCAGGCACCCCAAAACGAATCACTCTCCCACCAACCAAGAATAACAGTGTATTATCATCATCACTCTTAATTTGGTAACTTAAGAGCTCTACTAAAGGAGCAGAAGCACTAGGACCATTATTTTCCCAAACTAAAAGAGAACCAAAGGGTCCTTCCCTAAAATGATTAACCAAGGATTTCCCCCCCCCCCCCAATGACTTTAAGGTCGATGCAATCCCCTTCAGTATTGTGGTCTTCGTGGATAACGTCACCTTCATGGTTAAACCACGGAAAGCAGGCCTAATCCACTCAACCTACACATATTATTCAACATATTATTAATAACAAGTACTCCAAAGATTTTAATTCAACATTATCGATATTAAAAATATTTCAACATATGATTAATTAGTTCACGTTATTATACCGTGTTATACAATAATACTCTCATATCACACGCATTAGTTAAATTGGTGTTTTACACCACGATGTAACGGTTTCTGTTACCATTAATTTAAAAATAACTATGGTTATCCATCGTGGTTCACGGAATTCTCCCGTGTTATACAATAATACTCTCATATCACACGCATTACTTAATTAGGTGTTTCACACCACGGTGTAATGGTTTCCGTTACAACTACTTTACGATAAATTAAATTAATAAAAGCTATATATACCTAAATAAGCATCCACAACATAATTAATTTAATAAAAAATAACATGAAAATTAATAAATGAGTTTAATTTGACCGAATTCAAACTAATCATAAATCTACATTAATTAATTTAATTTGGTCCAATTCAGCCAAATTATACAAGAATAAATTAATTTAATTTGATGGAATTCAACCAAATTATACAAGAATAAACATCCACAACATAATTAATTTAATTGAACTTAAATAAAAAAATAAGGTTTCAATTATCCATAATTTTATTAATTTGAGTGGTTTTGTGTTTTCCCCCAATTTGATTTTGACATAATTTTGCCAAGCTTACACCATCAATTATGTTTGGGACCCTAAATTAATCAATCAAACTAATCTAATAACACATTGTTCAACACAATTCAAACTACTTCATGAAATTTACATAAATTTACACATAATTTTTGCAAAATAATTAAACTAAATAATTAGAGAAAAATAACGAAAATACATGGTTAAAATGAAATAAAAATGGTTGAAACTATATACCTCATTATGAGCGGCCATTACGTGAGAATACTTTGTGAAGTTTTGGTAGATCTACGCCTGAAGTCGAAGTCGAATGTGGAGTTCTTCAGCAAGTCGACGTCTGAATCTGAAGTCGAATGGCAAGAAAATGGGATTTTTCCCATTTTATATATATATATTTTTTTTAAAGGGGCCCGGTCGGTGTGGAGGTGGGTGTCATATAAATGATACCGACCTCGACACCGACCTACGTGGATCGACGCCACGTCAGTCGGCGTCGGCGACGTCGACCAACGTGGCCTTCATTCCGACTGACGTGGCGTAACTATTATTTTTTAATCTATTGCCACGTTGGTCGGTGTCGAAGGTCGATGCCATAATACTGACGCCGACCAACGTGGCACCGACTCTCTCTCTCTTTCGTTAAAAATTAAAATTGACCGACACCTTTTTTTAAAAAATTAAGTTCGGATTCAAAAATACAATAAATTCAAATATTTACCGACAACTTTGAATTTCCATCAACTTGTCTAAATCTACATGTTTTTTTGTAAAAATAACCAAATTTCACCTCTGAAAAGTGTCAGATTAAGACAGTGGGTATTTCTTGAATCAATATAATGTTTTGGGTATTTTTGTTATATAAATAACTGAAAGTGGGTATTAATAAATCCCACTCTTATCTTTTCCATTATTGTGTTGGGAAAAATGGGCTAATACAACTAGAGGTGGGGATAATTTAAGAAAATGTTGTGGGATCATCTCATAAAATCTGGGGTGGTGCCGTCCCTCACCGTATAATAAATTAATAATGCTAAAATTTTATTATATTTTTATAATATGAGTTTTAATGTTTTTTTGATTGAATAACGACATTCAAAGTTATTGCTGTAGTTGTGTGTGAAAGGTAAGGCAAGTATCTAGCTCCAACTAAGAAAATAGACATCAATAAAGAAACTGAAACATTAAGCATACATCAAATAAACACATTGAATTAATAAAGAAGTCGGTAGTTTTTTTCTATATATTTTACTTCAATGTGAATATCTTTGATTTATGATATTTGAAAATTCATTATCGACTTTGTTCGTGAAAATTTCAATGATTCAATTCTTAAATTAATGATGAAGATTGATTCTTAATTTCAATTATGCTTCATTTCAATTTAGCCATTTCCCTATTATATATAGAGGATTTAAATCGAGTAAAAAACCATTCAAAAAATTGGTGTTTAATTAATTCATCTAGATGTATTCCTAGCTAATATATTTAAATGGTTAGTATAGAATTAAATTCCTTAATTTTCAAGACCATCAAATATCATTCGATTATTCTACAACAATAAGACAACTCATATAATAGAGATCAAATAAAGCATTTAGTCAATGGATTGCATGGCATCCGTAGATTCAGGGGGTAGTGGTAAATCTATAGAAGGCTTTATAACTGTGAGGAAAAATATATTGTAAAAAATGGTAAAAAACAGCAGAAATGAAGCTGAATACGCCCAAAACGACCCTGAATTCACATCTTCTTCTCCTTCATAACTCCACTGTTTCACCTCCTCTGCTGCAATATCGAATATGATATTAATTATTTCCTTCATAATCTCAAATAAAAGGCTATTTAATTTGCTCTAAGTTTTCTCCAACGAAACTAGATCTTGTGAATGGAAGCATTGATATGTATGATTGTAAAATTCGATGGTAGTAGGGTTTGGTGTTAGGCCCTATATAATCGGTTAGTTTATTTTTATATTTTATTATATTGTTAAAATAAAAAATAAATGCATAAAACTTTTAATTTTGTTTTAAATAATTAAAGAATGGACTGCTTAGGCTTATACGGCGCCGTTAATAATACTCCCTCCGTCCCATTAGAGTAGTCTCATTTCTTTTCGGCACGGAGATTAAGGGTTATGAGTGTAGTGAAATTAATATTTTATTGGTGAGTATAAAAAAATTTGCTATTTTAGGAAAATGGAACTACTTTATGGGACAAACAAAAATGAGAAATATGACTACTTCAACGGGACAGAGGGAATAATATATGTTAGGCATGCCAATTTAGTCCATAGCTTGCGAGTTGACTCAATTAAATGATCCCAAAAAATAAATTAAGTTTGAAATATTTAGCAACCCAATAGGGCTTGCTTACAATCTGATAGGACTAACGCGATCAACATTCTCAGATGTATTTATATAATTTAAATGATGCATCTATTCAGTTTAAATAATTGATTCCCTCTATTTAAATTATACTATATTCCAGTATCTTACAAAATAAGATTTGTAACCTACTCAATGCTTGTGAATTCAATTTTTTTTAATTTCCAAGTTTGGTTAAAGCTGCCTAGTGATTAGACCCAGTTTTACAGCATTGGTTCTATGTTTTGGAACTACAATTTCCTTTCAAGACAAATTTTAATATGTTTTCCAATAAATTATTTAAAACGATGTTGTGTTTGAATTGAAATTGCAGTTCCATAACAGCAACCCTTTGATTAATTTGCAACATGGTCTTATATTATATTCAGGACTAGAAGAGGTAAATTAATGTTTTTTTTATTAAATCAGGAATAGGGCTAACAATTTCTGACACGATACGAACCTGCACGTTAATAATGAGCACGAACACGACACGGCTTATTAAGCTCAAACGCAAACACGACATGAACTCGTTCAGCTCAAACACAAAAATAACTCAAAACAATAACAATTTGCCTGACACAAATTGTCAGCTTTACACTTAGAACTAAATTTTTTTGATACGGCATGATATCACGACACGAACTCGCACGATAATAATGGACACGAGCACAACATTAACCCATTAAGCTCAAACATGAAGACACGAATCCGTTAAGCTCAAATACAAACACGACCTAATAGAATAACGATCCAACACGTATGAATTATTACCGGCCCTAATCACGACTTCATTCGGACTTCATGATATTTGCAATTAACAAAAGATTTCGCTACTCACTTTCAGCATAATTTATTTTAAGCAAGGCTTATTTTATTTGTAATAGAATAATGACCTATATATGTCATTTAATTATATCCTCATTAATAAAATATTTTGAATTTGGAAAAAATGGAAACACCGAATAGAAATGAAACCATTATTGGATTGGGGTGTTATAAACGGATATTCTTAACATTGCAAACATGAATCACCCAATTAAAAAACAAAACAACTTATATTAACCGAAATTATAAGAAATTAAAATCTGTGAAGATTAATAACTCAATAATAGAGCATATAATTTGCAAAAAAAAGAAAAAAAGAGTAAAATTTCATCATGAAAAATCCTCAAAATTCAAATTTAAAAAATAAAGATAATGACCCAAATTCCAGAATAAGATAACTCAAACCGACGATCAATTGAACCAGACAAGACTCCAATAAAATACGAGCCTATGCAAGATCCCAATATAACTCGAATTTATAATTTATTGCATGTGCCGATGCATGCAACTCTCCAATACAACTCGAGCTTATGACTGGTTAGATTACTTGCGATAAAATGGTTTAACCAATTGTGTGTTTGAGTACTAAATCTATCCAATACAACTTAGTGGGTAACGGCAATTAGAAAGTTTAGGTAATTTAATCAGCAGAAATGGAAACAGAAATAGAAATTACCTCTAATCTTAGGGCTGGTAAGTTTTTTAGTAGAGAGAGATTGGAGCTGCTTATCGAGATTCCTCAAAGCTTCGCGAGCCTCATCTGGATCCACCTCAAACTCCGACTCTTTCTCCACGGATTTCAGATTTCTTCTATTTAACTTTGATTTTTGAGGGTTTTTTATGGAAGAGAATGGGGGATTACAGTGGAGAAAGGGAGCATGAATTAGCATTTCTGTGGATTCGCAGAGACAGTCGCACACATATTGTATGACTCTGATTCAATTTCCATTTGAAATAGTAGATAATTTCAGATTTTTATTCACTCTTGGGCCTTTTGTTTAGCAGAAAAAGGTTGGAGGCCCAGCTTTATTTCATTTTCTTTTTCTGAATTTGGTCTTTTGCAAGTCGAAATTTCGTATTCAAAGAAGAACACCATATTTCTTTTTTCAAGATAGTTTAGCTGTAGATATATATAAATTTTTTAAATAAGAAATTTCATAATTTTTCTTTCTTGTTTGTGTTCGTGCAAAGATTTTCTAATTAAATAAGAAAGACTGTATTTAAAGAAAAAGAACTGGTCTTATTTCTATAAAATTAAGGACCTATACAAAAGTGATCCTTCTCTAATTTTTTTAGTCTAATCCGTAAAAAGCAAAATTGATTGAACCTGTTTTGTCTGGTACTTTTTATTACAATTGTTAGGGTTAATTAGTTCTGCTTGGTAATTGATTATAAAATTGCCATTACACGATTCAATTAAGATTTGAGGTAAATTCACCTTTAATAGATCTCCAAATATACCCATTTAAATAATTTTATCAATCAGGAAGGAAAAAAAAAGAGAATTTGAAGGAAAAGTAACTTTCGTTACTTTAATATCAATTAACCAATTTGGAAAAACCTTCGTCCACATTAGTCTCTTCAGTTCTATTTGATAAAAATATTTTCAACAATTGAACACTTGAATTATTCAATTGATAATTTTTTTTTCAAATACATCCACAACTATATAAAAATATGTAGCTTAACCTTAACTTTTTCCTTTAGAAAAGATATCATAATATTTGCCTCTATCCTATAAAGCTAAACAACATCCAAATTCAACAAAACACTAACTCATTATTATCGTACTAACTAATATTTCTTCAATGTTGCACGAAAACATTACATTTTAATAATTATAAAAAAGATATAAGTTATTAAATATTTCTTATAATTGTATCAAGTTAATGTGTCATTCCAAATAATTATAGATATATTATATATAATAGTTATAAAAATCTGCATAATTATTGAATGGAACTAGTTTCTTTTTAGTATATTAGTAGATTGGCACCTGCATTAAAAATTGTCAACCCCTAGTTTTAACTTTGAAGTGTCATCCTTAGTCAGACTGTGTCCAAAATAATCTAACATGACCGAATGAAGTTAAGTAGAAACTGCAATTTGTAACTTGAACTCAAAAAATAAGTTTGGTAAATTAAAAATACATACCTTGTAGTTGTAGCTGGCAGAAATGGGATGTTACAAGTGCTACTACAAAGTATATGTCAGGAAACTCGAGGCAACTCAAACACATACAAACAAACAAGGAGAATTGTCAAAAAAACAATGTATTGGGGATCAAGACAAGCTACTACTAACCATAGAATACCAACAGACAAGCAGGCAGCACCACCAGGCTCTCCGAACTGTGTCGGAGAGAGAGAGAGAGAGCAGCAGTAAATATATGTATGATATGAGCCTGCAGTAGAGATCTGATGAAATGGATCAAACTCTGACAATAACTCCCGTATCCTTCCGACAATATATAATAGCAAAATGAATGGTTAAGAAAGCTTTTCGGCGGCCAAGCATAGTGTAAACTTCAAGATGAACTGACGTAGAGCACAGGAACCAGCCCGGCCAGTTTTCCGTCCCTCCCTGGGCGTTTCTTCTTCACCTGCATAGTGCCAGTTTTGCTGTTAGCAAACTACCTTTAATGTTGGAACACGCATGCGAGCACCCCAAAAGCAACTATGCCAATGGAAATTGTTTTTGTAATTAGATGTTAGATAGAGAACCAGCAATCAAATTTCATCTGTTTACTTTAACCCGCGATTAGTTAAACTGCAACGAATGATTATTACTTTTTTTTATTTGTTAACATGGCTTGGAGATCATAAGAAAATAATCTCATAGTATAACTGGCAATGCTCTATGGAGGGAATGGTACTGGATAAGTTTTTGACGATGTTGGCGAGTGCATACTTGCATATAAAATGAAGGCAACCTAGGAGTTTATACGAGTGTGTCATATTAGCGAAGTCAGCATCAATACTAATAATTTATCCACACCCCACAAAAAGATAGAGAGAAAAGTAGTAAAAGAATGGAACACACGGAGAGAGTATCGAAATGAACAAAAAAAATAGAGGTGAATAAATCACCAATCATAACATTTTATCTGAGACCTCACAAAAACACGGAAAAAAATGAATAAAAAACAATAGAGGTCATGTAACTAAGGAAACAAATACACTCCACATTATTCATTACGTAATTATTGTGAATCATATTAACTTGATTTAATACTTACATAATACCAGCCATCTACTTCATCCTCGATCTCTAGTTCTTCGCCAGCCGTAAGGCTAAGCTGCATGCATAAAAAAGAACAATGTTATCCACACGAAAGAATGAGAACAGGTCATATCTTGACAATACATCAGCAATGCACGACTTGGGATCTGCAATGACCAGCAGAAGTTCACATTTTTTCAGCACGTTCACAATGGATAATGTTAAACTTGACCCACCTCATCATCACCACCAGCAGTGAAGTCATAAAGTGCTGACCCGAATTGTGGATTCCCTGAAGATGGTCGTCCTTCACTAAAACTGCCAGACCCTGACCCTGACCCAGCTAAAGGATTCTCAAATGACTCATATCTTCTATGATCAGGTGATGAATAAGGTGGTGGTTCTTCTCTTATCTGCACAAAAATCATATATCAGAATAGACTTCTCCTTCAAGACTGTATTGTAAAGAACAGATGTTCAAATATCAAACCGGGGAACTAGGACCCTCATATGCAGCGTATCGACTTCCTCCTGGCCTTTCCTGTTTAAGAAACTCAAAATGTTGACTTCTGTATTCAATCCTTTGTGTAGGGCAAAATTGCAAGTGTAGTTAATCATGTCATGCATGCAAAAGAAAACTCGAGAAATATCAGACAGGTTTGTTGCCTTAGTGATGCAGTTATCAACAAGGCACAAAGAACCACATACCAAGTAAAAGGCACACGCTCTAGTTGAAGGCGTTATCATTTTATTCATGTATACTCTCTACTTATATCTCCTCCAAAAAATAAATAAATAAATAAAAACCACACGTGTACGACAGATAAGTTCCAAAAAAGATTCAATCACTTATCCCCCAACAGTTACTAACCTATAATTGTTCTAAATTGAAACAAAGTTCTCTATTATATCTATTCAGGCCCTTTCTTATTCCCTCTGTGTCACCCAGAGAGGGGGGGCGCTTAAGTTTGAAAATTTACAAGTCACAAATATAACATTCATGAGATAAGCTTAAATTAACGTGTTACTTGGAAGGTCACCAAACTTATATAGGTTGATTCACCGAGGGCGATGCAGATATCAGATGGAAAGATTTTGATTGAGATTACTTGATCTATGTCTGATAAAAAATACTCCCTCCATCCCGTTACAATTGTCGTCTTTCTTTTCGGCACGGAAAATAAGAGTTGTGAGTGTAGAATGAGTTAGTGGGATTAATATTTTATTGTTGAGTGTGAAAAGGTTGACATTTTCGGAAATATGACAATTTGGTTGGGACGCCCAATTTGGTAAGTGTGACAATTCAAGTGGGACGGAGGGAGTACTTAAGCTACAATTATAACTTTCATGAGACCAGCCTAAAATAACGTGCAAGGACAGTCACCGACTTCTTTGGGAAGGGCAATACATCAGACTCTTCTATCAGATTGGAACAACTTGATGAATATATTCAATACCTTGGACTGTGAGGCATGTGTAGATGGTTTTGAACTGAATAATGATGGATAGTTCATTCCTCCAAAGTGGGAGGATATGGATGTCTCGACAGATCCTATGGAATCTGGTGATGAGGACCCTGATGATCTAGCATCATACTCCTGCAGAACAAAGAGATTAAGGAAGTAGATATATACACTCATATATCTCAGAACAGAGGATAGATTTACAGAACCATAAGGGCTCCTAACCTCCGCTGTTGTTTCCAATAGAGTTTTTGCCCACATATCATCATAACTCATGGAAGGTCTGGAA
This sequence comes from Plectranthus barbatus, assembly GCA_026898455.1. Lineage (NCBI taxonomy): Eukaryota > Viridiplantae > Streptophyta > Magnoliopsida > Lamiales > Lamiaceae > Plectranthus > Plectranthus barbatus. Next base: position 367,040 of record JAPKLW010000338.1, on the reverse strand, counting down.
ATTATGTTCTCTTCCTCAACATCAGGGGCATCTGTACCAGCACCAGCAAGAAATTCATTGACCTGAAATGCAACAATGGAAAGTGAATTAGTCAAATTACAATAACAAGAAGAAAATTACAACAGTACCATCAATGAGAAAAAAAAGTATGACCGATAATTTGATGCAAATAGAATATTAACTTGCTTGTTGGTTCTCCCTTGACATAATCTTTCTTATGTGCACCCATTAATAGTTTCCTTAAAGACCAAAGAGCAGTGCATGACACATCATTGTTACAATTTCCTTTATTGGCAGAAATTATGCTCAACCTCCAGTAGGACAAGAAGATGAGAGAAGGGTAAGGGAAAAAAATAATTTCTCAATAATATATATCTTTTGGTCAATTGAAACAAAAAGATCTATCAAAAGAGATCAAATTCATTACGTTCTAATAATCCTAAAAAAGTGATGTCATCCTAACAAAATATATAACTCCAAACTCTTGAAAAACAAAAACCTTAAGTTCATTGTGACTTGAGATCCACCGGGCAACTCTAAACTTTACCACCTTCTTGATCCTCAAAGATTCGTCTATTTCTATCAAGCCACAATAAACTCAAGATATGCATTTATGCGGATTTCGGAAAGTAGCTCTGGCTGCAATGACCATGTCCCATATATTATCTTGCAACCATATTAGCTTTAAGAAACTCCAAACCACATTGGTTTTAAAATTAGCGCCACCAGTTACCCAATAAAGCTTAGTTTATTAACCAAATATTCCCAATAAAACCCCCTTCCAAAAAACAAAATTCTTTAGGCCATGTAACCACATCCCCGGGGATAAAATGAAACCAGTTTCCTCCATCAAAGTCATCACAAAAAAATCGTTCATTCTCTTTTTCAGCAAACTTGCTAATACCTTTTGGATGGTAAAGAACTAATGTTGATTGTATCAGTATCTCCCGCCCCCTTCTGAAAAGTAACCTTATATACTCTAGCTAACTTGTTAAAAAACTTGTTCAAGACTGGTACCCAAAAGAATACTCCAAGGGATTGCCTCGCAACAGCTGGTCCCTAAGTACCTAATGGGCCATCAACCCACTGCACAATCAATCATATCTTCCAGATTCTGAGATTTTCTTTTTGGCTCATATTTACGCTCAATAACATACTCTTACCCAAGTCAATCTACAAGGACTCTTACGCTCAATAACATACTCTTACCCAAGTCAATCTACAAGGATTCTGAAAATAGTTGGCAACCACACAAAAGTATTAACTGCAATCCCAGTAGCAAAGCTTAACAAAAATCGAAACCAGGTATGCTCTAATACTAGAAATTGTAGCAGACAAGATAAAATATTGATATTGATTTCCTGCTACATAAAAAATTCAAGTAACAACTTTTTAGATCGTGATTCTTACCCTATTCATAGCAGGTGCACCATCATCAGCAAGATTCGCAGCCCAAAAATTAACAAGGTCATCATCGATTGCATCTGACTCAGCTGATTTTGTTTTAGTATTTTCATATATAAGATCAGAAACCCTTGTCTTGGAAGTTTCATAAATAAGATCAGAAATGCCTGAGGCAACAGCTGGATCATTAAGGCCTGTCGATGCGCTTATATTATGCCGAGTGCGATAGATATCAATGAGTTTAGCGCTGTTCCATAATAGCAAATAAAAGATAAAGAACAGTTAATTTTTTTTTCACCAACAAAGCTTTTCTTGTCAACATCAACCCCAAGCAGGAAAATACTAAAGTCATTTCATTTAAAAATGAGAAAGAAGTTATGGAAAGAGAAAAACAGATACTATTTCTCCTGAAAAACAAAGGACTATATTTTCTCTAGGGACAACCGCTTTCTGCGCAATTACTCACAGCTAACAGAGAAATCTCAAAAATTTAGCAGACAATGGCATATCATTGTTTAAAAAAATTAAATAAATAAATAAAATAAAAGCAGGATTCTGCCTTGACATAATCTCCCTTAAAGACTAGATAATTTCATTATTTTCTATAAAAGCCAAAAGAGCATCAGGAGGCTTCCCACCACCACCTACACCTCACCCAGCGCTTACATATGACTAAAAAGTTCTCAGTTTACAGCTTATAAGAGCCTCCCTCTTCAAGATTTGAAGTCTTCTATAAGAGCCTCTCTCTTTTAGTCACATTCAGTTCAGGTGACATTAAAGTTCAATATCATCAGCTAAAAGGAAAAGCAGACAAAAGAAAGCACCTTGTTGGGCCTAAAGGAAGATATTTTGCTCTTGGAACATAACAAAAGAGTGAGACGAGATCTAACAATCTCTCATGAGTCTCATACAGCTTCTTAAGTTCCTCATCTGTCCATTCTTTCTTGGCATTGTCATGATTGCGCATTTCCCTGACATTAAGCACAGAAAGCTCAGAAGCTAATTAAGACGATCAAAGCAGAATGAGATAGTAAAAGTTCTTCCTTACTTTATGAGTTCATCTTGTGCACTATACATTTCATCTAGGACTTTAAGCATAGGACTTATTAAAGACCCTAGGCCAGTACCACTAGCTCCCTGATCTTCACCATTACTAGTATGCATATCTGAAAACTGCGATTGTACACCACCTTGGGCCAAAGTATGCAAAAATTCATAGATCTGGAGCCTATATGGCTCACCGGATCTGATTGCCATAGTTGTAAGAGCCTGGGCAGCAACTATGCGAATCTGGCATGCCACACACAAAACCAAGTTAGCATTCCCATCCCGGGAGAGATTTCAGATAACAAACAAACTTCTTTTTGAAAATATAATGCACTAATTTAAAACTCACACACCCAGATCTCCCTAGGGTATATTGAACCCATGACCTCTTGGTCATAGGCAAGGCGCTTTCACCACTGCGCCCCAAGTGGAGGACAAACCTCTTTTATTAACAAAGAAAAGGTAGTACAAGGGAACAAAATACAAACCTCCCAGCTGCCACTGAAAGCACACCTTTGAAGACGAGTCAGAGCACCTGCTAGCGTCGGATTACGGGAGCTGGCAGCAGCGACCATTTTATCTGCGTCCAGCATCATCAGTGCAGTACCAGGTGGAGTTGCTGACTCCCAAGCATATTCAGAGGCAGCATAGTTTGCATTTTCTCCAAGGAACCAAACCTGAGTATATAAAACTATCACTCTAGGCATTGGACACAGGTACTAGGAACTTATATATACAAGATGCAACTAATAGATTAAAGAACTTACTGCTGCTTGAACTAATTTCTGCAGAGCAAGCGCTGACTTAGGATCAGAGGCAGATACTCTATCAATTGATGTAAGTCCCAAAACTGAGCCAGGTTGAGGAGGTGGTAAGTCTAGAACTATCGTGACAGCTTCTAGAGCAGTGTGTTTTCCATCAGGTCCAGCTCCAACAAGACAAGTCTAGAGAACATATAACTATCAGGCAAAGATGTGAAAACAGAGCTAAACATTATCTGACTGGATCTCAAAGAAATACCTTCCACAGAAGCTGAAGTACATCAGCATCTATCTTGCCCGGAACTTTAGTTGCAAATACTCTACCAATTTCAAGAAGTGTGACTGCCATATCTGGCGTGGCCTGAAAAACGCAAACAATAAATTTCAGATGCACGTAACAGAAACAGAATAAAGTTAAACCTAGAGTAGGGGGTTTCTTAGAGCCATCATTCAGTACACGGGAACAGGTATACATAAAGAAGCACGGGGATCTATTTCAAGGAAGGCAACAGTCAAAAATCAAGAAGAATTAATTGCACAATCAAGAGATTTAAATGTTTGAAGAAGTTAATATCTCAGAACCCAATTGTTAAGAATTTTCAAATAAATTATCTTTTTTGGACATAACTTGTGTTTTCTTCTTCTTTTTTTTAGCCTTAAGGAGTATTGTCTTTCAATTACTCCCGACTCAGCTCTGATTATCCAGCGATCCTTTATGGTACAAACAATGCAGTTAAAATTCTAGTTCAACTGATGTAGGTAAGGGTGGCATCACTTAGATTCACATCTACAGCCTAGCCCAGAATGTGTGCAACTCCTATCGATGTATGCATCCTCTAAAGCTGTTTTATGGGATAGCTAAGGAAATTGGATCAAAGCAGAGATTGACAATTTTGATATTGGATACACTAGAGCATTACCACATAACGCTGTTTTTCTAATAAAAGCTACAGCAATTGGAAAAAATAGTAGGATCCTACAAAAAAATATTTTATCCACAAAATGAACAGGGCAATGAATGAATATCATCAAATCTATGTTTATAAATTGCCATTCAGTATATGATAGGCACAAGTCAGAATTCAAGAGAAAAGCAGCGGGGGAAAGAAAAAAGAAAAAACTTCAACTCATATAAGGGATATTCTATTTTGCACTACAAATTAAAATAAAAATCTTAATTATTTTTTACATTGCATCATCACTAATCGCCACCACAATTAAAGGTTCAAACTGTCCTTTTCAAAGTCTCCATAATCCTTCGAAAAATGATTTCCCAAATTGCATCAAGTATTTGAAGATTATTTTTCAAAAGGAATCTAAGAATCCATTGAACTTCTTTCAAACCTACTTATGATTTTTCAAAAACCTTTTTGAAGATGTGATGTTCATTCAAAACTGATTCTCTTCAAATTCAAGATTCACCGTATCATAACGAACTTCTGTCTCCTCCAAAATAAAAATCGTCCTGTTGATCTAGGGTGAAAACTTGTTGGCAGTTGTGGGAAAGGGCACGTAGACTGCCTGGGGGTTCAGGGGAGGGTGGCAGTGCTGGCTGGGTAAGGGATGAAATTGGCTAATAGGGAAGGTTGGGTTTAGTTGAGTTATATTTTAAATTTATAGAAGGGTGTATACATAATATCTAAAATAGTTAATATTTAAATTTTCCTAATTTGTAGCGCAAAGAGAAGACTTAATGGTGCAAATAGAAACAGGCAAAAACAAAAGGAAAGGAAGTGTCAAAAAACATTGATTATTGCCTTCTGCCATATTTATTTACCTTGAAACGAGCATGCAAAGTGAGCAATATATCATTCAACAAAGTCGCTGGCCAAGATGGATCGGATAGCTCAGAAGCAATTATAGATTCTAGTTCATCAAAAGACTCGTATGGACTTTGCATCCATATCAGCGCTTTAATCACCGTAGCTCGCACATAAACACATTCACATGCTACAGTTGTTCGCACAACCTCCATTAGTGAAGCCAACAAACTTGCAATTGTGTCCTTCGAACCAATCCCATTGGATACTGGGGGAATTTTACGATTACCTAACAAGCAATAGAAGAATATAAAAAATGGATCTATTACTGGGGAAGGTGAAAACATGCATTAAGATGTAGTTTAGATCACTTGTTTAAATGACTAAAGCATAGAACCAAATGAATAAGCCACAAAAGGATATAGCAATATTCAATCAGAAAGTCACGAGTCACTTAAAAGCAGACCTACATCATAAAACAACTATTGATGAATGGACCAACTGATTCCCCAACACAAGAAAAAATTCAATAATGCCCCTAGAACACAACTAGCCATAATGGAAATAATATGTTAAGCTAAACTCAGGGCAAGCTTAGTTTCCATGAGAAAGAAGGGTATAATTTATTTCTTTTATCCATAGATGATGAATTAAATTTTCCATCATTTCCTCGCTATCTCCTTGCTAACCATTAGCTCTCAACCCCTCCCCCGCAAAATACAACATCCTACCGGTGCTCCAGCAATTAATTAATCAACACAATCAATCATAAACAACAATCAATTCATTATCCTACAATTATGAGAGAATGCATTAGGCATACCCCTTCCACGGAATGATTTCGTGGTAGCACACCAACAGATTAAAATCATAAACAATAAATCCAAACCAGTCTAATGTCAGTCACAGTTTCCATAAGATAAATAACTAGTTCAATCAGATTAAAAAAGATGCACATGATTCCATCATTTAGTTCACAAACTAGGAAAAGGAACATGTACTAAAGAGTAGCAGGCAGAAACTAGTGTGAGCACTCATCTGGGACATAATTAATAATAAATATTTCATTAAGTGTATATCCAGGATTGCAAGTACTGCATATTCACTAATCCATTTCAAAGTAAGACTTAAAACTTCGGTTCTACAGAAAACTTGTGTATACCAAAACAATAGCCAAAATAATAAGCCCACTCTACTGTTTCTTGGAGATGAAAAAGCTTGAGGCATCTAGATACTTTTTTCTGATTTATCATGTTTTATAGGTCAGTAGACAACTATTACTAAATTTTACCAATTTTCGAGGCCAATTCAAAATATAAACAGTATAGGAGTCTTCTTTTCCAAATTTATATATGCACTTCCCCTCCTAACAACCACCTAATATAAATTAAAAGCTATTTGAAACTTGAAGAATATGACACAAGCAGAGGTAGAGAGCTTTTGAGAAGACACAGTGGACATTATAAACAGGATAGTGCATTGACACAACCACTACCTTCAGATGGTGCAGTTGGATTTATATCAGGATCATATGAGTCATTGTTGTCAGAATAAGTATTAACTTCAGCTCCTTCATCTATATCCTGCAGACCCAATGCAAAAGCAGCAGCCCGACTTTTACCCATCTCCTGGACAACTCTGGCAGCTGCATGCAATACAGGACGAGAGAAACTTCGAAAAGAACTTTCCAGCCTGGAAATGAAGAGCAAAACACCAAATAATGTTTGAGGCTCATAGAAAACTGTTGATGATATGTACCAGAATGCAGGTATCTCGTCATATTGAGCAAGCAGCTAGAAAACTAAAAGAGGACTATGACCTCCGCATGACAAGTTTGATCAGTGGTTGTGGACGCCTAGTCTTAGAAGATTTATCTTTGGCGGCCTTTGGTGGAGCATCATCTTTTTCATCAGAATTTGGGTCTTTTACTGAAGGTGTATCAGGAACCTTGAGAATTTCTCTACTTAATCGATACCATCCAGCAGCTCTTTCCTCAGTCCTAGATTGATTTTAAAAATAAATAAATATTAGGAGTATAAATGGGAAATTGGGGAAGTATGGATTTACCAGATATACTCACAGTTACCATTAATAGTTCAATTAAAACATTAGGGGAAAAAATCTCTAAAAATGCACTCATGTGTACCTTTCTGAATTATCAAATTTACCCAGGACACAAAGAATAGCCTCAAAACAAACTCTTTCACTGGGATCCAGTAGAAGTTGATAGAGGATAGAATTAAACTGAGACTTGATGTCCGGACGTTCTGTATTCACAATTTTCAAACCTCGTCATAATATCATTCAATATCAAAGTTTACACGGTAAACTTTAGATTTATACAGAACATGTACCGTCCAAAACTCGAGCTCTGGATACTGTATGACACAACTTGGCAAGTGCGACTCTAGCAAGAACATCATGCAAATGGAGGACATCCTGAAGTGCCCCTGATTTATAGAAACTCTGATGAAGATAATAGTAAAAGGAATTCAAGGATGGATTTCATACAAATGTAGGAAAATAGAAGCTAGGAAAAATCAATCTTACCCCCAGGTTGAGCATGCTTTCCTGCAAACACCACAAAACATGAAGATTAATTATTATATGAAATCTCAAGTTTAATTGAATGAGTAAACAAATATACTATCAAGCTTGAAACATGATGCCAAAAAAAGGCTAGTTTTTACCTTTAGGGGCTTATGACATTTCTTTTAAGAACTAGACACTATGTTCCAATTGAAGTTGAAAATAAAACAACCTTTAGTCTATCATAGATGTCATGTTAGAACTCAGGGTAGACAAACTCAAGCTTTGACAAGCTATGGTGGTCCAAATGTACCACTCTAAGAGATCATCATTTCACCATAACCATGCCCCGATACATTAAAATATAATTTAAGATGTCAGTTTGGAAGATCACTCTTTTTGTTTTCTACTTTAAAAAAAAGTACAAAGTTGTGTATGCACGTAAAAGTTAAAACTGAAGGGAAAAGATTTTTTAATCAGCACAGAACTTCCCTATAACTTAGAAGGGAATTTGGATACCTCAAAAAATCTCAAGAATGTCTAGAAACAATGAATTTAAGGTGCATGAGCAGGGTTTTATCAATTGAGCCTTTTAAAATGGTTATGCTTAGTTCTGTTCTCTCAACAGGCTCTTCCTGTATTTTATACAATTTCATGACTTATGAAGAATGAAATGCAATTTCATGAATTAAGAAGAATGAGATACCCAGTTGCCAAAAAAAATTAAATAAATAAATAAATAAAGACATGCATCTTGAGAAATCCCATAATTGTGGAACAAGGAGCTGTGTAATGAAATGCACGAGATTCCAAGATATCCGTCACTTAACCATCTAATTGGCAATTAAACACTAACTCATATGCCCATCTTTTTTACCAACTTTAGTACATTCTTAAGAAGGAAAAAAAAAAGTAGTTGCATTACCTAATGCCATTGCCACAGCATACGGATCTTTTGAAGCTAACTCAGATAGAATTTCCAGGGAATGTCTAACTGCTACTGGATCAGAGAACAAAACACTGCAATGATATTCCAAATAGCTCACATATAAGTCTGAAATATATTAAAAATAACTATATAACAATATATAAATTATTACAAAATGTTGATGTGTCACGAACGAATGTAAAGCGCAGTAAGACCTTTACACATTGCAAAATGGACCAATATGGCCACATGTAAAGGGCAGCAAGATCATACACATTTGCAAAATATACTTGATAGATGAGCAAAATATACTTGATGGAAGAGCACAAGAAGCATCATTTTATAATTTTATTAGATTTTCAAAATTAAAATAAGTTTTTGTGATCTGCGGCATAAAAACTCGATTCTATCCCTCGTACAAGTTCAAAAAGCAAGTTCAGAATGTCTTTTCCTTCTTTTTAGTTTTACAACCATCTCTAAACAATTCCAAGAAAAATCATAGAGAAAGTAAAAGATATACTTCTTACACCCCAGGGATTGGATCGTACATCCTAAATGAATGGCAATTATCAGTCCATCGAATTACTATTGCAGCTTATTATTCAAACAAGGAAAGGATATTTCTATCTGTCTATTTGATTCTTTATGATATAAAGAATTACCCACACACTATACAAGAGCATTTTGTTAGGCATTTAGTTTCTGGCGTTAGCTATTTGAATGATATTAGTTTACTAAATCATTTTAAATAACTTCAACCATGAACCATTTAGAATGGTACCAGTTTAGTAAACCATTTTAAATACCTTCAACCAATGAAACATAAAAGTGGTCTTGGAATGATTATAACGCCCCACACTGAACAGTGAATATTTTAACTTCTCTTTATTATGTATTATCAAAACAAAGCGGCAGCTAACAAGGAGAGGAAATTAGACATGAAAAAGGAAAATGGGATATATAAATGAATAAGCTTGCCAACTTAACATTTTCATTTTTCAAGCTTAATAGATCTATACTTCATTAAATAGTTTTTAATTTATATGTATACCTAATACACAAAATAATGGCATTCAAAATATGCAGATCACGAAATATATTTAATCACACTAGGAGCCACTAAAATTTTGTCAAAAGCTTGGTGCATGAATTATTTTGAGAACAAAACTGCAAATACCACTTCATAATCAATCAGTAACTCAACTCTTATCCTCCACCAGGAACAGCGTAAGATACTTGAAAGTAACTATTATTTTCCCTTCTTCAATGGAAATACAAATAGAAACCAGCTCCCCTGAATCAGATAGCCCTTATCACACTCTTTAAAATGCTCCTTTTTATTCAACAATTTGCTTGATGTTGAGAGTGCAAAACTTTCACTTCAAAATACACCCAAAGACTATTATATCCATAAGATTAAACAAATTAAAAAGGACTTAATAACATTAATAGTGTAAACTAATTGGATGCAGTAACCAGCTGTTGTCCTTACAGGTCGTTAAGAATGTGCTTGTAAAGAACAAAGCACCAGGAGGCTAAATGGGTGAAAGGAAGATTCTCAAAATCAAACTATTTTTAATTTAGTGCATGTGTGTAGTGTTGCATATTTATAGATAGATTACAGAATTCAGATGATGAAGATACAGAAAGTTCCAGTAATCAGAGCAAAGATTGAGATGAAATACAGCATCTAAACAACAAAACTTAGGAAGACCATTCCAAATCCACAAGAATAACAATCTCAGGAAGCAAAGCATCAATGAAAGAAAGTTAGCTAACCCTTGCACAGCACGGTGAAGAAATGCAGGATTTCCTGGATCTAGAGGGAGTCTTCTCAAAGCACTAATGGCTGCATATTGCAAATTGCTCCGGATGATTGACTGATGAATTGCACATCCATAGGGAAAGGTAAAAAGAGATGAACCAATTATTTATATAGTCATGACAATAGTAAATAGAATCCCAGAACCACAGAAAAGCAGATACTTAAGTTTTAATGAGTTGCAACTGAGAGAACTCAATATAGATGAAGTTATTGAACCAGATATAAACCAACCAAGATTCCTTGAATTAAACATGCATTTAAAAGATGACAAATTGGGTGTAGATTCACATTCAAAGACAACTAGAAGTCAAATTCATGCAACCTTATGATGACAAATCAGGAGGTGCACTAACCAAGAATATTCAGAAGTTAAAGATAAAATGGAGAACAAGTACTACACCGCCATTACCTCCTTATCACCTCCTTTTATTCCAAATATTCCCTTCTTTCGCTTCTGAGGTTCACCAACCTGGCAATCATAAACATACGAGTGAGTTTGGAATGGAATCAAGGTCTCATTAAAAAATAAATAAATAAATAATCCATAACATTTACATCAAATAAAAAAAAGGTTTTGCAACTGATAAAGAGATGGAACACTGATATCAAGAAATATTATACAAGCATGCCAGCAAAGGAATAAAATAGTTCATTAGCTTATAGGAAGTGGCAGGTCAATAACCACCTGTAGCTACAAGCTTCATATTCATCCCCACTACCATGCTTCCACCAGGTGTAAATAAGATATCTTTGTACGACCACAACATAGTTAAAAGATCCACTCTTGAGATTCTCTACAGACACAATCCACAACTTTGCTGGTGATTTTTAGATTTACAGTGTATCTACTGCCATAAAGAACTGCTGCTTTATGGATAATCTATAACAGAAGTTTCAGACACTAATAATTTAGAAGTACTGTTAAAGATATAACTGAATATATCTTTTTGTAATCTTCTAGATTTTATTTTCCTAGATTAGATTTGGCCTACTTGTATAAACAGGTGTACTGGTTTGATCATTAATAACACAATATAGACCCACTTATGCTTTTGTTCAACATGTTTTGTTACAAGTACAAAACAGAAGAATCTTAATTGTGCACAGTTTACTGAAGGATGAGTAGATACTACATATATAGCTTAATGAATAGAACCAATAAATCCGTAAAGATTGTGTACGAGTTTATATTTTCATCTGAATAGTATGGATAGGAGATAGGAAGAGAATCAAAACTAAACCAACCTTTTCCAGAATGCCGAACACAATTTCATACAACTTGGATAGGATTTCTGAGTTGCTTGAAGGAGCATAAGTAAGAGCCTTCAGTGCTTGCAGCCTTCGTGCATGAACTTCAAGAGAAATAGAGAAAGAAATAGCAGATCTTCAGCTTCAGGTATTACATAAGACTTTGTTCGGATTTTTAAAATAGGGAGTAGCAACAATTAGACAGCATTTCAGACAAGTTAAAACTGACACAGCTGCACCATTAATATCTCATGAAAATTGAAGATCTGAAAATTTAATGAAGAAACAAAAAGTTTTCATAGCAGAAGTTTTGAATCAAGGGGCAGCCAGATGCTTTTGACAAGTAATACGAGTACTGGCTCTAATAATTCAATAAGGAAATGCAGCCACAATGAGGATCAGGAATTCGCAAATGATGCTCAAAGATAAATGATGGTCAACAAAGAGAACAGTGCCCTTCCTTAATAAATTAGATAGATAATGGTTAACGCAACAAGACAGTGATTTATACTATGAAATATTGAAAAAGGACGGTCCCTCCTCTGAACAAGAATATTCAGAATCTCTATGTCTTTAAAGAGTTTTTTAAATTAACTTGAAGTTTCTGAAATATTGTCACTACCAATAAAGAAAATACAAAAAGCAAGAAAAGGAGATTACAGGAAGATAATGAATTGTAAATATGATAAGAGTCATCACTCACACTCAACTTCTTCATTTAAAGCTTCAGAAGTTAATCGCTGAACCACTCGAGGAACAACATCAGCTCTTGTCACACCTCCAATTGCATCAATGTCAGCCAAAGCATCCCAATTTGGAGTAGGTATCCCACCACCAGGGCTTACACCTTGTGAACCAGAATCCGATAGTATTCTTGCCAAGTAATAATAGACATATCGCAGAACAGTCCTATCCTCACACTGCTGGTCAAGCTAGTGTTTGAAAAAAAAAACAAAAATAATAATAAGGTTATTTTCATTCTTAGAAAACAAGGATTGATCATTATCAGCAACTGAAGTACTGGGATAAGTGCACCACGACATGAAAATATGTCATGATTTATTCTGATACAGTCTTCGCTAATAAGTTGGTCGAATACATAAATGTCTTATGAGAATGTTTAGAGCTAAATCTTTAGCACTTTTGCATAGTGTTAGTGATCAAGAACATTTTGATCACTTTTTTTCGATATTAAGGCACCATCCATTCTTGGAAAACCAATGACACCTCATGCACTAGAACAAAAACCAACTATCCCGAATCCCTCTAGAGAAGCAATATTCAATTACATCTTTCAGTTTGATCTTAGAACATGAGCACCCTCTTCTGATGAGCCTTTGACGGTTTCTAACGGAAAGTGTGATTATATGATTGAGAGATCAGATGAACACATTAAAGGTCCTGAAGTTGTATATATATTTCCTTATCACATGTCCTCATTTTCATTTTAAAAAAAAATCTTAGATCAACTCGTATGAGTACCCAGTACAATGAGCAAGGTGACCAAAGTAAAAGAATTTGTTGCAGCCAATCTCAATGGCTCTTGATTATGGTTATTAAGCTTAAAAACCTACATTCCTTTACCACCACCAACTGCAAAAATCATCACTTAATGTCATCCAAGAATATTGCTGATAATTCTTTCCCACTGATAGTTGCTAGTATGCATTATATTTTGCTGATAAAGTCCTCATAACATGGGGTTTATCTCTTTGTGCAAAAAATTTTGAAATGGACTCAGTAACTGATATCAAGAGTCGATGATTAACAGATGCTATACACGAACCATTTTATAACATTACTTCCTCATTATCATTTTTATGACTGTTTTTTGGCATAGATTTCTTCTTCTCAAGTTATGATTGTTCTGTTCAGTGTTTGCAGATGTACGGTTGAACTATTCTAATGAGCTGGATGTCTAAGCTGTTGGAGATTATTTCAATCACACATTTATTTCATAGCATGAGATCAAATTTTTATTCCTCGCACATAACAAACTAAAAGTTAACATTTTTAAACCAAAATTGAGAAACAAGTTCGAGGAAGCACAGCTTGATAGCAAAGACTTATCAAAGAGCCAAAAAGACCACTTTGTGTTGCTTGAACCATGCGTATTGGTCTTACGGGCAGAAATAAAAACAGAAAAGATTCACCATGGAAAAATCATACCATTAAAAGTGATGGGGCCAAAGATGGGTCAACAGAGTTGTACACGGCAAGCTTTGGAAATACATGGTGTACCAATTGCCTCTGAGAACTTTTCTAAAATATGATCAACCAACAACAAGGAAACATGAGAGAAACATATTCAAACCCATCAAAGATATGCAATAAATAAATAAAAGCCGAAAACAGCAAAATACTTGATCTGATGTGGCTGCTAGCTCATGAATGCTCCGAGCAAGTTGGGCGTAAGACACTGGCTGTTCCAACCAGATAAAAGCATCAAAAACTAAAACATCTAAATGCAATAACAACTCAAGCTAGATCAGCTCTTTCCCGATTCATAAGAGAATGACTTCTGCCGAATCAAATCCTATCTCATTTCACCACAAATCTCAACTTCCAGTAAGATAGGAAAACTAAAGTGGTCGAATCCACCTTGGTAGAAACAGAAGACAAACGCAAAGTAAAAAGAAAAATAAGACCTTTTTCTTTTGCCTTTGAGGCATAATGTTGGCGCGAACTGGGTTGAAAGCAGCCTTGGCAGCAGAGATGGTGTCACTCTGGATCTGCATTAGAGTCCCCTTCTTCGATTTCCGCTCCGCCGCCGCCGGCACAGGCGGCCCAGATGGCAGCCCGGAATCAATAAGCGGCGGCGCCGTAGTCGACGATGCCGGTGAAGGCTTCGACGATGAACCGTCCGACGTAATGAGATCCATGAGCGTCGTACCCGATGACTCCTGAAAAATGAAGTTAACCAATTCAACGAGATTCCCACTATATCAAGCGACGTAAAAATTGGAAACTGATTTTCTAAATATGGTAGTGTATAATTGAGCAAAGAAAAGGGTTTTGTCAAAGATCTCAAATCCCATTTCAAAACAAGAAGTAAGATCTCGAATCCCACCGCCATGGACAAATCTCAGCGAAGGAACAGCAGAAGCGATAGGAGTTGTTCGGATGATCTGCTACTGCTCTCAAACTTTCAGGAAAGAGGAGATTTCACCACGGGCGCAAAGGGTATCAACAACTTTTCTTCGACATTTCAACTCTGCTTTCTTTGCTACTGTTCGAATTCTGTTAAGTGTTTTTTAGGTGTGGTTGTATCTTGTAAAGCAACGATCTGCACAACCCCAACCAAAATTGATTGAATCGATTAATTCCCGATCGATTCAAGTCGATGGGGTGTAAAAATCAGAGCGGTGGAACAATTATCCTCAGTTAACGATGAATTAACTAATAATTAAGATCGAAATTTTGGAATTTAAGAAAATTTAGATCTTATGATTTTTATCTATGGGTCAAACTTTATTCTTATTTAATTTTTAGAGGATATTTCAAATATATATATATATATATAGGGAGCGGATCCAGTGAGAAAACTCTTAACGTGAGAAAGTGAGAAAGATGCTTGATTGCATTCACGTCATTGCTTGATTGTATTCAGATTGTTGCTTGATTGCAATGTTGCTTGATTGTGCTTTAGTTGTTGCTTGACTATTTTGTTGCTTGATTGCATTTTAGTTGTTGCTTGATTCAATATCAACCATTGATTTTTTTAGATCCGATGGACATGATTCATTCTTTTTTCTCACATGAGATTTTTTTTTACATGATCTCTCTTCTATATATACATGTGCAACCTTAATATTATGTTAAAAGGCATCTTATATGTTATACTTTCAAATAAAATTGCATTTGTCCATGGTTGAAAAAGTGCATAGTTAGTACCAAAAAAAATGTAGATGGTTACATCATTTTTTATGTATAACTAATGAATTTCAGCATTTTTTATGCATGATTAATGTATTTTTATCTAAACAAAAATTCAATAACATTTTTATATGGAAAATTGATGCATTTTTTTATCATAATATGCTAAAATTCATGAATCCCACATGAAAAATACTCCAGTCCTCGGCATTTTTTTTGCGCCAGCTGTTGCACTTTTTAGACGTTGACAAATGCATTTTTGTATTCACGTATTATCATACAAAAAGTCTTTACCATATATGCCTAAAAAGACATCTTAAGAAAACTTATATGAACTTAATCAGAAATAGTGGAAGCATTAGCCGCTAACAAGCGTTTGAAGGTAACAGACAACGTATAAGGATCATAACTATGAAGTCTTTTGACACAAGCTCAATTAGCTAAATGATGTGCAACACAATTGTGAGACCGACAGATCTACCGGAAGGAGACATTTGTGAAATTATTTAAAAGATGAAGCATGTCAAGGATGAGAGTGCTTGCTTGCGGCTTTGGACTGTATCTTGCTTAAGCTTAGCACACAAATTAAAAAATGATCTTACCGAAACATTCAATTCGATCCAGAAGAACTCCATTAAGGAATGCTTAAGCTTTAGCAGTTTCGATATGAGGAGAGGTGTGATCTGTAACAGAAAAGAAGAGAATTGACACACCTTTATGGTCGCGAAATATCACACCTAGGCCAGTAACACCCTTAGGTCCAATCAAAGCATTAGAATTGAATTTCACCCAACCAATAAGGGGGAGACATTGAAAATAAAGGGGGAATAATGTATGTGTAGTGTGGAGCTTCCTTGTGATTTACTGTTCGGTAGTTTGTTGGAGTTGTCATTTCAGCAATAAAGCATTCTTGATGGTGGAGAGAGTGTCTTTCGAATTTATTGAGATTACAAGCTTTCGAGATAATCCATAACAATACAACAAAGATCTCTATAAAATATGTTTGCTTACCTATCATGATAAGCAAAATCCAATCATGAGTGTAGAAATGTTCGGTAAATTAATCTCCAATAAGTACGAGGGAAAACTTATTCTAGAAGAAGGGGCTCCAATCGCAATCATGCAACACATACTCTACAAATTTAGCCACCAGTCCGTACTATGAGTATATAAGTGATGGGTTTTGTATACTGAAAGCATTTATTATAATGAGTATACGACGGTTTATTTCTCTACAATCTTACATGTATGTAACAATGGTATCCTCTTGTCTCACCGAAAGGGACGATCATACGGCGTGTAGTAAATCGCAGAAGACAGTATGATCACTTGACCTACTGAGACATAAGCCTGATCACAACCGAGACAACGTATGAGGATACATCTGTCCGGATGGCTGCGACATTGTCGGAATAAGTAGTCTGTCTTGGTTACTTGACATGCTGGTACGCAAGGGTGGCGTATTGATGGACCGCAGTGAGATGTATTCGACATTTCGACTATCTGACATCAGCGAATACAAGATCTTGTTATTGATTGAGTCCAAAACCCTAACGAAGGTTCAGGGGTTTGCACGGGCTGAATGTTGCTTTGACTTGCCATGGTGGAGAGCCTAAGTAACGTGCTTGTATATCTGCATCTTAGGTAAAAGCAGTTCGTGTAGTACTGCCTGAAACAGGGTTTAGGTAATCATATCCGAGTAATAGGATGGGGACATTCCCTGAGGAGCTCAATGACATTCATCGTGCCAAAGTCCTGCAGGCTGATTAAGTTCAGACACGAGTGATAAGGATTGAGTGGTACTACTCAGGAATAAAAAGTTATTAATTAATTATAGATAGACCTTGTCAGAAACTCCAATTAATTAATTAATGTTCGGTAACCTTAAATATGGGGATTCTCAATTAATGCAGTCTGTTCTCATAACGTGGTAATAAAGGGGCAGGTCAGTATAAATTATGTCCTGGGTTGTGGACATGAGAATTAATTAATTTATAGGTCCACTTTATTATTTGCATTAGGTCCCAGGACTGGCCCAATTAAATATGCTGAATTGAGCTCAATAGCCCATTAGGGTTAAAACCCTAGGTCTATAAATAGACATCTCTCTCTGGAAAACCTAGCCACTTTGAATACAATTCAAATCAGTGAAACCCTAGCAGAGAGAGAGGGGCGACGGCTCTGAGTGCAGAGGGAGGAGAATTTTGGTTCTGGCCTTGTACAACTACAGATCTGTGGAGTCCTCACCAGTAGCAGATCTGAACAGCATTGGGATACAACCCTGAAGATCTGATTTGGAGAACAAGACTCTTTGTTTCTTCTTCTCTGTTTTCGATTTTATCAAGAAATTAGGGTTCTAATTTATGTTTCTGCAGATTTTAATCGAATCGCGTGGTTGAATTGAAGTTGGATATTCAAACGCGAAAGATCGGATCACACTCTACGGAATTACAATAATCTCTCAATCCACGAGTAAAATTAAATTTACGGGAGCATGCTAGGTTTTTGTGAATTTTGATTATATGCAATATCCATAAATCGATCCGGTTCACTTGGGTTTTGTGATTCGGTTCACTGAAAATCCCCACAATAAGATCAATCATCATTCTTTTCGAGGCCAAATTCAATTTTGTCGGAAGAGTTCACCGCATGCAGCGCTGGACAATTATAATTAAAAATCTTCACTCTACATATATTTAATAAATATAAATAAATGAAATTATACATGTAGAGTCAAAATGAGACCGCACAAATGAAGAGCCACTTTTGCTTCTATCCTCAAGGGAGCTTGATTTAAATAGTAAGTTAATGACTTATATGCACATACCCCACGGAAAATTATTCCAACTCCTAATTCTCTACTAAAACGAAGACCCAACTCTCGATCTTACATTTTTTGGAATATCCTATCACAAAAAAGTTATATGGTGATACGATCCTCGCCGGAAGGATAAAGATTGTAGCCCAACAAGAGTTGACATGACGCAAAAACGACTCGAACAAAACTTGAATTTGAAATGAACAATAGGATGAAAGTTCAGCAACTCTAATTCAACCATTCAAATGACATAATCTAGATGAATCTCATATACGCCCTAAAAAGTGGAGAACTAAAGATGATAAATCGGAGAAGACACCACAAACGGATGTGAAAGTTTGGTTGATAAGTCAATACTGAATTTCACATAAAATCAAGAGCTTTCAGAATTGGAGAAATAAACTAACATTTTTTATTAACTGGAAATTGAAAACTGAATTATAAACATGAATAACAAGTCCTATCTATTTATTGGGAGAAAATAAATCTCTAAACATAATCAAACTAGGAAAATCTAATCATAATCAAACTAGAAATCAAATTAAGTCCTAATAAATCTAGAAATCAAATATTGCTAAAAATTAAATCTAATAAATATCTTGTAACGCCCCCATCTGACCTTCCCAATATGAGGCCACGTTACATTGATGTTTCAGGTTTTGACGAGTATTTCAAAATATTTAAATAAGAAGAAGACTGAAAATTTGAATAAAAGATAGTTTAACAGTAGCCATAATCCTTCGAGTTGGTTAACATAACAGAAGTTCAATCAAATAAACATTCAAAAGAAGGAAGGGATTTTCAGAGAGCGGTGCAGCAGTGTGTGTAGCGTGATGGTGACATGTATATGAAGATACATGTCACAGAATCTGTAAACTCTTCATAACCACTCGGCCTTCACCAGCTTACACCCCGCTACTCCCATCCTTGCTGCTTAACCTGCACGTTTTAGAAATAACGCGAGGGGCTGAGTACTTTCGTACCCCGTGGGAATATGCCCGAAAACTACAGTTATAATATGAAAGCTATGCACATACACGCACACTCACACAGGTGAACATGGGGTTTTATTGAAAATAACCATGTCACCCAAAATATTTTCAAGTTACGATAACAATATGGAATAGGTGAACCAACCAATAAACTGACATCAATGATTCACATGTCTCAGAACATTTAGCATCAAGATTTGATTTACTAAAGAAAAAGTTATTGACATATCACATACCTTCAGGACTTAGCACTCAGCTGTTTAGCTCGATCTCACAACCATTCAGGACTTAGCACTCAGCTATTTAGCCTGTCTCACAACTATTCAGGACTTAGCACTCAGCTATTTAGCCTGATCTTTCAAACCATTCAGGACTTAGCACTCAGCTGTTTAGCCTGTCTCATAAATCATTTGAGGTTGTTAACCTTCTTCACATAATTAATAGGACTAGCTCAGGTACTTATAGTCTCTGGTTCACATCTCACCAATCAGCTTTCTTTTTGTTAGCAATCAACGAAGGATAATTATGAGAGTAAAAGCCATTTTATGCATAGCAATCAGTTTAAGTAAAACAATTTCACACATGTTTAAAAACTGAGCATGATGCTCGAAAAGGCATTTTATTTTTATACTGAAATAATTCCCACCTGATGTTTGGCTTTAGTTATAGATGTTTCCGCTAACTTGAGCTCACTCCTCCGACTTTCAACCTCCTACAACAATCAAGGTTCACCAAATTAGAACGGACGACCTAGGACAACGACAAGCTTAAATGAATTTCAAACCAACTCATAACCAAGATTTCTCAACATAATTCCCTAGTCTTTATCATCAAATTCCAATTCAACATCCTATATAACTCAACATCCACATTCAACCCTTATCGATCCGTATTTCTTAACCATCATGCCTTAAATCATATTTTCATGCTTAACATGCTTCTCAATCCATATGTCAAACTTAGGGATCAATTTAACTCGAAATGGAATGAAAAATAGGCTTAAAATCGTGTTTTATACTTTAAGGTCGAAGTCCATCCCGAACGGAATGAGTCCATCCCGATCGGAATGGACAACGGGCAAAAATTGGGGTTGCCGTACCTGGTCCCGAGCGGGACCATCCCATCCCGAACGGGATGGGGTCTTGGCTCGTGCCCGTTGCCTGATCGAAGCTCGTCCCGAGCGGGATGATTCCGTCCCGTTCGGGACGAGTCGTCTTCTCCGACGAACACGCCGGTTTCTACCCTGAAACTCGCATTTTCTCGCAATTTCTCCAACCGATCTTACATGCAATTACATATAATTGATCCCTAGACATCCTAGAATACGATTCAAGCCTTTAAACACGAATTAACCACAAGAAACGAAGGGTGGAAGAAGCTCACCGGAAAATCCTTCTTCGCGGCGGCGAACGCGATTCCGGCGATCAAATTCGCAATTCTTGATGTCAAAGTGATCCCTACATGATAAGTAACACGAATCTAACATCAAAACATCGATTAATGGCCGGAAAATCGAGATTTAAATCAAGAACACTCAAATTCGCACCACACACCCACTCAACTTCTCTCTTCGATAACTTTCTCGTTCCTCGTCCTCTTGGAGCCCACGAGTACTCAAATCGAAGCTTGGAGAACGAGCTTTTAGATGGCGGTGGTGGTTTTCCAGGTGGTTGCTGGTGGCGGCCGGAATTTGGCCGGGAATGAGCTCTGACGGGTTTGGGTTTTGAGGGGAGGTGGTTTGCTATTCTCTCTCTCTATACCTTATATTATAAGGTAAATAATGACAAAATTTCCACTTTATAGTCTTATAATTCCCCTCCCTATACTATATGTATAATTACATATGTATTTATTTAGATATACACCATCAATTAAACCATTTTTCCAAACATAATACTTCCAAAATTCATAATAATTCACCTCATTTGTATTTCTTTACAATATCCATATCATTAACTCATGGTAATTCATATCCCACCTTATTACATTTCAAGATTCTTGATAATTCCTCAATAATACTAATATTTCTCAATTCCATCATTTCATCAATTTCTCTAAACGATTGAATATAAATGCTTTCAAATTCCCGGAAATTCACAAGAATAACTCGATTAAATATTCCAATGGCTTAATTACATACGGGGTATTACATATCTAAGATTTATCAAGACAAATTAAATATTCTGTTTTCTTCAACGTATCTTGATATATATTTATCACTCATAAATCACAACTTCAATAATTTAATTAAGTCCAAATGACTTAATTAAATTCTTCAATTATGGATCCTCCAATAATTTAATCAAGACCAAATGACTTAATTAAATTCTTCAATTTTAGACAACCTTGATATTCATCACATGGCTATTATACTGGTCACTCCCAATACATATATGGATTATTATTTTCAACTTCAACAATCTTAAATTTGAGTAATAATTCCTTAGCTATTATAGATTTACCACCACAGAACCTACTATGCACCGACGTGGGAGAATGACAATAAGAAGCACAAGGATCAAAGTCGGTGGGTCAGAAGCCAACGTGGTGACTAGTGCAAACTCACCCACTCCAAAACAAATAGGTTGCCCAACAATCAAAAATAGTAAAGCGGTCGAGTCAGGATTCCAAATTCGGTAACTTAATAGTTGCACTAATGGCTGAGAGGCACTACGTCCATTTTCGACCAAATCAAAAGATTGTCAAATGCTCATTTATAAAAGCAGTCAACAATTCATCACTCGCGATTGAAGACAACGTCATACTAATTGTCTCCAATGTTGTTACCTTAGTGCATAAATTAACTTTATAATTTGCACTACGCAATAGAGGTCTAATAAATTCAACTTGCACATATGATAATCAAATATAAAAATTCTTCTCAATCACAACAAATTTAAATTTACAATTTGTTAAAATTAAACTAATTCAAAAATTAGAGCAAATTTCCCAATAAAGGCATAGAAATCGACCAAATTTCAACAAATTAATGACATACAAACTCATATTCATCAATTCAATATTGGAGTGCAAAAAAAAAGTTGTAGAGCAACAAATTCAAGCAACACAAGTTTCAATTGCAAGCACGTACGAATTTCTAATTAAAATCCACAACAAAAATAAGCATACAAATGGAGAACAAACCAATATACCTCATAAGAAATATCCGCCATTTATTCTAATGCCGACTTTTTTGCTATAAAAAAGACGGTCCCGATGAGGGGGTGCGAGGTTGCTACAGACAATAAAAGAGGAAGCAAGAAGAAATAAGAACCAACGAAATACAAACACAACACAATAATGCATTTTTCGGTCAAAATAATTATTATTTTTCAATTACTTATTGCTAAAGAAATTCAAAAAGTTGATTTATTTTTCATGATTAATATATATTTTACAGTTAATTTATTTTTCAATTATTCAGGAGATTAAATTGCATACTCTATCGAAATATAATTATTTAGGATAGGGAAATATATTAATTATACTTTTGCCTTTTGGAATTATTTTTTTAATCGACCATATGAAATATATTAGTTATATTCTAAATATTTGCCAATTATTAGTCTATAATACATACCTTAATGTTTATTTGTCACTTAATTATACCTTAATATTGTATCAATTACAAAAATATTCCACTATATAAAAAGATATTACAATATTTCTGTGATAGTAAATTTATACCATAATATTTGATTCTATCAATTAAAAATATCTTTGCTAATAATATTAAAATTGTGATGAGTCATCCATTAAGAAAAAGAAATATCACACGCATGTCATGTAAGAGTCACATATGATACAAAATCAAATATTATAATATATATAAAAAATATTAAAGTATTTTCATATTTGTCTAATACATTAAGATATCATTGAAAGTTTATTCCTTAAATTATATTTGTTTGTCGAATAATCAAACTTAGCATTATATTCTTTTTTTGGCTTGCTTTGTATATTTGATATTTTACACCTATATTCTATATAATATTTTTACTAAAAGAATTTGAAAATAAGTATTATTATTATTATTATTTCAAAATAAATTGAAGATAAAGTTAGCTATTTCAACTCCACCAAAGATGTGAAAGGCCATCAGTCAAAAGGACATGCATTTAGAGAGGTAGGTTACTGTATTATGTATTGTGAAGTCAAAAGTTAATTTTGGAAACAGAAACTGATAGTGTGAAGCTATTAAGACTATCCCCACTGGTGCCCATAACAACCAGGTGGGAGAATAAAATAAAACACTTTTGAATATAAAAAATGAAAAAAATAGCAGATTTTGTGCAACCGGGGCCGCCTGCAACACAAAGGCAACCGACTCAATTGTCATTAATGCATGTACACTTGGCATCCAATTATTGGTCGTCATTTTCTATTCTTTTTTAAAATAATTTTAATAAGTTATTATTTAAAACAATAATTTTACTTTATCAATTTGCAATGATTTTTTTACTGGACTTCCATAAATATTTTTTTCAATAATTTATCATTCATGTACTTGTAATTTAAATTTTTATGTATTGTTTTATATTGTGTTATTTTATATTTTTATTTGTTAAGTAATTATGATTTTTAATGCATAATAACTTGTTTATTTATTTACAAGTTCATAATATTTTGTAATTTGTAGATTACATTGAAATAGAAAAAAATTAATATTTTAATTAAAAAGTTAGGTTGGGTTGGTTACTGATGGGAGATGTAATATTAGGTTGTAGATTGTTTTATGGATAAATAAAAATGAATATTTTATTAGATAAATAGGTCGTGACCAAGTCACTAATGATGATAGTCTAAAGATGAGAGATATGTAGAAATTAAAAAACAATGTTGACAATAGTATTGAGATAGGAAACGTCTAACAATGGAAAAGAAAAATAGGGAGTGGTTTGCTTTAACACAATTATAGTTATATGTAATTATATTATTAAATTTATGGTATGATATATTGTAACTTTTGAAGAATGAAATTATAAAATGTATTTTTATTATGCACGCATTTATTTTCTTTTCAAGTGTCCAATTCACATATTAACAAACACTTACGTATCAAATTAAATTGAATTAAATTTATAATTATCTAAAATTATGAGTGATAGCCGTCAAAACTAAAAAAGAAAATGATAAATTATAGTTTCTTAGATTGAAATATTACTTTTTTTATAAACATTTTTGTTTTCTATAAAAAATAAAAGTTTGAGTGTATAATGTATGAATTTAATGAAATTATATATTTTGATCAATTATTAATAAATATATCAATGGTTTTGATCAAATTATATTATTGGGTTTTTAGTTAGTCTGACTGAACTCTTGAATTATTTGATTTAAGTTCATTTTAATTAAAACTTGTTTAGACTTAAAAATTGAAATTCTAATTTACTTTTTATCTCAATCTAATTTTCTTAAATTAGTAAATTTATTTTACCGATGTTTCTTTGCAAAATTTATTTCGAGTTTTTATCTAGCTTCATTTTGAAGGTTTTAAGCCAATAAATGATTGATTAAAAGTTTGAAAACTCATTCAAAGTTTAAGACTGGAATTATTATATTGAAAAGTTTTGGATAAAATTGAAAACTCATTCAAAGTTTAAGATATATTTGTATTTTTTCCGAATTTATAATGTATGATTTTATTTTATTTATTAAACACCTTAATGTACACAACTGCTATATATAATATATATTTATAATCATTTGTATAACCTAATATTTTATTACAATACATGATATAATATTTTCGTGCAACGCACGGGTGAAATTCTAGTTATATATATATAAAAGCCTGAAGGCAAAATATGATAAATTTAAGTTGCATTTATTGTTCATCAAATTATTGTTAAGTTCCTTATTTAATAAGTGAAACATTTTATAATTATAAATAGCAATTATACATGCTCTTGTTTGTTTATAATCTATATAAAACCATAACTATATATGTTAATAATTTAGTAACATTCATTAATCTTTAATGAAATATTTAAATTATTAATTATGAAGCGAATAATTTTATATATAGATAATATTATGACTTGATTGTTTAATTATGTTAATTACATATAAGATGTTGAGGGTCAAAAATAAGGGGCCCAATTAGAGGTCCAACAACACGGCCCATAGATTATTTTGCAAGGAAAATGACTCTTTGGACTGAGTTTAAAGGCCCGAGGAAAAAAGTCCAGGAAGAAAAATAGTTCATTTGACCAGTTCGCAAAATAACTCAATTGAAGGCGGTTAGATTCAGCTAGAAAGGAGTATTAAATGAAAGCACAATTCGATTTAACCAGCTCGCACAAGATAGACAGACGTAACCAGTTCAATGGACGATATGACCGCTAACAAGTCGATTATCTTAGGAAATGGAGCCCGAGGTCATGGAAACAAAAACTGAAGATGGTGAACTACTCATACGGTCAGAAGGAGCAGTAAATGGGAGTAAAGACGGGAGCGGATCTCACGAAAATTGAAATACGCGTGCATCAAGGAATTAATTATCAGCCATTACTGCGAGGCGGGGGATCCGGAGTCGTTTTTCCATTTGAAGATCCCTATAAATATTTTAGTAAGGATAGGATCTAGGGGTAATGACATTTCCAGCTAGAAGAAGCACACATTACAAAATTACATGCAATTTGGGATCATCCGCTTAGATTACTATTGTAGCAGTTCAATTCTAACAACTTCGAATATAGCTTCTTGTCTCGCTATAGCATTCAATTCAATTTCATTAATTATTTTTCATAACTCATGTCACTATATTTCATGTTATCAAATTTGTTCTTGGGGCTCCCTAATATATATCAAAACACCCTCAACAATTTGGCGCCCACCGTGGGGCCTGAAGAACGAAATTGTGCTAATTCTTCATTGCAGAAAATGTTTGACGGAGGAAATAACTCCAATCCCATCGAACTGGTTACGGAGGGGACCACACCACCCTCGGGAGCGGGACGAGGAGCCGACCCAGCTGCGGGGCGCGGAGCTCCCACCGGAGCAGGACGGGGGCAATCGACGATGACGGGACGTGGGATTGGCCAACATCAA
>JAPKLW010000338.1:283199-340789 GCA_026898455.1 Plectranthus barbatus | reverse complement strand
AAACCGTTGTATACACATTGTAATAAATGCTTTCAGTATACAAAACCTATTGTGGCAGAATTCGATACGACATGTCCTTTATGATTATCGAAGCACCTAGTGCTTATAATGCACTACTAGGATGCCTGTGGCTCCATCAGTTTAAAACGGTACCATCCACATACCATCAGATAGTAAAATTTCCAATACCAGACAGGGTCCACACGATTAAGGGTGAACAAAATGTCGCCAAAGAATGCTATTATGCGAGCTTCAAAGCGGTATGCTCACAGCAACTCTTCTCGACCAAACTGCCATTGCCGCCACCTGGGGAGTTCGATAATACGATGGAGGTTGGACTCGATCCGGCGGACCCTAACAAGAAAACAAACATCGGAAGTGATCTCGAAAACAAACAACGGAAGTGATCTCGATCCAGAGGTCCCGAACGAGCTCTTGGAATTCTTGGCCAAAGAGCACGAGGTGTTCGCATGGTCACACAAGGATATGGTCGACATAGATCCGGTCGTAATGACACACCAACTATAAGTCGACCCCAGCATTAAACCCGTGCAACAGCGAAAAAGAAAATTTGCACCAGAAAAGAACGAGGCCATCAACAAAGAAATACAAAAGTTGTTCGATATCGGTTTGGTTAGAGAAGTGAGATATCCGACCTGGCTAGCTAACGTTGTGGTGGTAAAAAAAAATGGGAAGAACCGAGTGTGTGTGGATTACACGGACCTTAATAAAGCTTTCCCGAAGGACCTATATCCTCTACCGCACATCGATAGCATAGTAAACGCCACAGCGGGTCATGAATTACTCAACTTCATGGACGCATTTTCTGGGTACAACCAAATCATGATGCATTCGGACGACCAGGAGAAGACAACGTTCATGACAAATAAGGGAATCTACTGCCATAAGGTGATGCCCTTCGGGCTCAAAAATGCGGGATCGACCTACCAGCAATTGGTAAACAAGATGTTTGAACCTCTCATTGGCAAAACCATGGAGGTGTACATCGATGACATGCTGGTAAAGTCCAAGAAGGCCTCAGAGCACGTGTAGCACTTAAAGCAGTACAACATGAAGTTAAATCCAGCAAAATGCATGTTCGGGGTGGCCTCAGGTAAGTTCTTAGGATATGTCATAACTAATCGAGGAATAGAAGCCGACCCGATGCAGATCAGGGCGGTGCAAGAGTTGGCCCATCCACGAAGTCCGAATGAAGTTTTGAAACTCACTGGGAGGTTGGCAACCTTGAGTCAGTTTATATCGTGATATTCGGATAAGACGCACGACTTCTTCCGTGTCCTCTGAAAGGGAAAGCAGTTCGCATGGAGTGAAGAATGTGCGAAAGCTCTAGAACAACTAAAGGAGTACCTAGCGAACCCCCCACTAATATTAAAGTTGAAACAAGGGGAGACATTGTTACTGTATATGTCTATTTCGGACCATGCCCTTGGCGCCATCCTCGTTCGAGAATACCAGAGGAGGCAGCACCCCGTCCACTATGCGAGCAAACCTTTACTCGAGGCCGAAACTTGGTATACAGAAGCCTTGGGTAATTCTGGCTCCTGAAGAAGCATATCCCAATTTGGCTCGGCAGGGGGGAATTGTTCGGGTCCCTCTCGGGAGACAGGGTGAAAGGCGGCGTCGGAATACGTTCGCCTGAATCATGATCCACAGGGCTTTCGGACTTAGGATCTGACGACATAATTAGGGAGATGCTAAAACCTAGTTAAAGAGAAAGAAGAACGACATAAGCGGTCAAACCCGGTGGCCGGAGATTCAATCCCATCAAAAATCCAACCCTAGAATTTCCAAATGTTCCGCAGGAAAAAGAAAGAACTAAAATAGAAAAGAAACGAGAAGAAAGAAGAGAGGTGAATAATACCTTTGCTTGAGTAAATCACAGGACCGGAAGCAAGTTGAAGATGAATTGCTGGGAGACGCTTAGACTGGAATTGCCGAACAAACAATTTCCAAAAAGATGAATCGCTCGCACGTCTGGAAGTGTGAAAAAAGATTCCAGAAAAAAGGCAATTAAAGGGGCTGCGACCATCTATTTGCCCGTGATTCCCAATCATCGCAAAAATTATGCAATTGCCATAACCATATAACGGGAAAATTCAAAACCAGTTCGACTAATCGAACTCAAAAGTAGTCCGCCAAATTTGACTACGAAGCGGTTTGATATAACGAATCAATTTTTGAAACAATGAAACCCTTACGAGGGACGACCAAATGGCTAAATAGAAAGACAGAACCCGAACTGTCTATTTAACACACTGCGGTATCGGGCTCGCAGTCTACGACATTCGTCACGACTTTACGAAGAAGTACGAATTAGGAGAGTCACCCATAGAGGAATTGGTTCTTCGGGCCGAGAAGATGCTGAAAAGCACTTCAAATTATTCCGGACTCTCATTGAGAAGAGTTCAAAGAGCCATGCATCTGGGAATAGAAGTTCGAAAGAGACTTGTATACGTAATCGATTATTCAACTTACAGAGCTCCTTCGAAAGCACCTCGTTAAGCCGAAGGGGCTATTGTTGAGGGTCATAAATAAGCGGCCCAATTAGAGGTCCAAGAACACGACCAGTAGATTGTTTTTCAGGGAAAAGGACTCTTTGGACTGAATATAAAGGCCCAAAGAAAAAGAGTCCAGGAAGAAAAGTAGTTCGGTTGACCAGTTCGCAAAACAACTCGATTGAAGACGGTTAGATTCAGCTAGAAAGGAGTATTAAATGAAAGCACAATTTGATTTAACCAGCTCGCACGAGACAGACAGACATAACCAGCTCCATGGATGATCTGACCGCTAACAAGTCGATTATCTTAGGAAACAGAGCCCGAGGTCATGGAAGCAAAAAATGAAGATGGTGAACTACTCAAACGGTCAGAATGAGCAGTAAATGGGAGTAAAGACGGGAGTGGATCTCACCGAAATTGAAATACGCGTGCATCAAAGAATTAATTATCAGCCATTACTGCGAGGCGGGAGATCCAGAGCCGTTTTTCCATTTGAAGATCCCTATAAATATTTTTGTCTTGCTCTATCATTCAATTCAATTTCGTTAAAGACAATTCCAGCTAGAAGAAGCACGCATTACAAAACTACATGCAATTTCGGATCATCCGCTTAGATTAGTACTGTAGGAGTTCGATTCCAACAACTTTGAATATAGCTTTTTGCCTTGCTCTAGCATTCAATTCAATTTCGTTAATTATTTTCATAACTCACGTCACTATATTTCGTGTTATCAAATTCGTTCTTGGAGCTCCCGAATATATAAAAACACCCTCAACATAAGGTAAATCTTTTAATAACTAAGGAATAATCTATTAATATAATATTAATAAATTTATAAACTTTATTAAAAATATATTAATTAAAAAAATAAATTTTTCATTATGAATATCAATTAGAGAAATAGAAAATCTGTAATTTTATTATAATACATTAGTTTGAGTATACATGATAACATGAAAAGGAGAGAATGAGAAGTTTCGAGTGCAACTGCCCAAGTACCATATACTAAAATAAATCTGATTCGAATATATTGTAAAGTGAATATGATTTTTTTGGTGTTTGGAGAAGTATTGATACAACTTTACATACATTAATTTAGAGGAAAGAGGTACAAGAACGTTTGTTGATTCCGAAGTTTGGTTAGTCTTTCCTAAGGTTAAAAATAAATCGATTAAAGCAATCGTGTTCAAAAAATAATATTGAGAAATTAGCGTAGCATATCTTACGGAGGAGTCGATATGTTATTTTTTATTTTATGTGATATTTAAAAGTTTGAATCACTTGTGAGTTTGAAAGTTTTTTTTTTATTTTATAACTTTAAACGTATTATTTTGAAATCATGAAATCAACATTGAAGAAGGAAATACATTAAATACCACACAAAAGAAAGCGGAGAGAATAACAAAAAAAATAAGGTTAAAAGGAAGAGAGTTGAAACTTAATATTTGTGGTTTTATGATAGAAATCGTTAAGGAACCTTCTGGATTGAGTCGAGATATTTGTGGAGAGGTGTGTGTTTTAGATGAGAATAACGAACATATAGCATTTATTGATTTATGAATAAACAGTACAAAGAAATAATTTTGACAGAGTTTCTATTTATTGCTCAAAGTCGCCTTCACAAGTGATTTGAGAGGATATTTTATATGCGACATAGTGATAGTCTATGGATGTTATGATTATATGTCCGTCGATGCCAATCACAAAGTAATGGATTTGTTTGTTCATGATGATCACCCATGTTTTGATCGTCGAAAAACATTATGCCATCCCACATTTGTCAGTAAAAGTCAGTTCTCGAAGCCTTTTAAGAGGAGTGTCAGGCTTGCAGTGGTTGAAAAGAGATGACAAGGTGGTTGTGCCGGACTTGGGATCCATGCAGAAATCGTATCAGTTAGGGCCTCATTGTGGACTTTAAAAGCCAGTCGTGTGTTTGGGAGGGCCATAGCTCCGCCTGAAGGTCTCCTAATCCAAGGTTGTGATCATAATCAATTGACGACTAGGATATTCATCGTAGTATTGAGTATGTTGTTAGGCCATCGGTCTTGAGCCGCACTTGGGTTGTGGGTATGGGTTTAAATCACTTGGCCAAATATTATATTTGACCAGGGACGATACTACATAGGGACTCACGGAACCGGCTATCCACACGTGTTTAGATTTTTTTAATTATATTTTAAAAATAAAATAAAATAAATTATAAAGCATGACTTTAGGAGATGTATTTGAGCCTCCACAAATCTTCAAGTATGCATTTGACCCTCAACCAATGTAATAATAATAAAAAGGAAATATGAGCTCCGTACACACAAACACAAATGCTAAACTTATTTTAGGTGAAAATATAAACTCGTAAACTCAAAAATATATGATTTATTGAATAAACCGCTAAGAGGTATGCACTATCAATCATATAAAGATCAACATAATAAAAAGAATTGTATGTATCAAATAAATATCAATATAATATCGCGTATATTTTATATATAAAAATATTTATTTATGATATATTCTATATCATATCATACAATTTCATGATTTATACAATTTAAAAACTCACATTTATTTACATATAATTAAATATTAAATTTAATATTATTTTAACATAAGTAATTAAAATTCTCCTCGTGCAATATTAGTTAGGTGATGTCAATCAGGCTGACTCATCGGGTTTCAGGTTAACCTTATCGGGATGTAGGCTATTCGGTTCGAGTTGAATCAGGCTAAATTTTTATCGAGCTAAAAATTCTTGAACCTAATCCTAACCCACCAATTTTTTGACTGACCTGTCGGGTTAGCAAGATTTTTTTGTAAAGATTCTCTTAAAATATTTTAATAACCCCTAAAACAAAATAAAAAAGAAAATGATAACTCAACACAAATAAAAGATACTCCATCCGTCCCGGGTCTCTTGAGACGTTTGACCCGGCACGAAGGTTAAGAAAAAGTGATTAGAGAGTTAGTGGGGTATGATTAGTAGGTTAATGATTAGGAGAGATAGTGGGGTATGAGAGAAGTGGGGTAGGTGTAGAGTAGGTTTAGTGGGTAATTAATTAATAAAAACTTTCCAAAAAAGGAAACGTTGCAAGTGTTCTGGGACGGATCAAAAAGGAAAATGTTGCAAGTGTCCTGGGACGGAGGGAGTATTAAATAATAATATATTCGCAAAAAATAGTGATAAGTGGATAAAAGGTTGTCCAATCATAGTTTGAAAAAAACATCAATCCTTATATACCAACTAATTTAAGTAATAAAAGTACATTATTCATCATGTAAAATAATAAAACATGGATTATAAAATAAAATGTAATTTTCACTTGGGTGAACAAAACAACGAGAGGCTAAAGGTGTTTAAAAAGAAAAAAATGAGTAGGTAGGCTAATTAGGAGACTGATGAGTGAAAGGCAGTGGAAGAGGAAGAAATGAGAGATTTTTCGATTTGAGGGTAACGAGGAATTACGTCATTGGGAGAGATAGATGAGATTTTGTGTGACAGAAAATTATGTATAGGGAATTATATGTATAATTAATGAGTATAGTATGATACAAATGATTGTAAAAATAATAAATAATAAAATATTATATTATATATATCATTAAATATTACCGGACCTACGGGCCGACCCGCAACCCACCTTGGCCACCAACTCGTCGGGTTCAACTCGTTAAAAAAAAATTTGGATCAGGGGGCGTTTGGTTGGTGGGTTTCGGAATCAAGGAATGAGAATGATTCCGAAACCCACCGTTTGGTTGATGGATATGAGAATGGGGGATGTGATTGATTCCCAAATATCCATTCCCCTCTAAGTTGGTGGGTTTCATACCCATTCCCAAATTCAATCCCAAAATGATTATTTTTTTTTTATTTTATAAGATTTTGTAATTATTTTTTATTAATTATTATATACTCCACTATTTTTCAATATAATAATTTATAATATTATTAATATTATATATATATATATATATTAATAAATTAATATATTTATAATAATATTAAAATAAATGGCGTTATTATATTATTATTATGCATTAATTAATAAATAATATTATTGAAAATATATTAATTGTCATATATACAATAATTAATAATATTATTAATCTTATTATTTATTTCTAAGATTTTATTTCATATTATTTTATTATTTATTTTTATAATATATTATGATAATAATATTATTAAACAATCTTTTATTTTATCTATATTTTATATTTTATAAAATAGATAATAAGTTATTTATTTTTAATATAATAAATCTTTTTATTTTATTATTAAATTAATTATTATTTATATAATATTTTAATTATTTTCTAAACCTTTTAACTTAAAAAAATTCATCAAAATTGAAAATATTCCCAAATCATCTCATAAACCAAACACCAAGAATTGAGAATGATTCCCAAATTTAAACCCATACTTATTCCCTTTACTATCAAACCCATACTCATAGTGATTCCCGACAGTTATACTTTTGGAGCC
Source organism: Plectranthus barbatus (assembly GCA_026898455.1). NCBI lineage: Eukaryota > Viridiplantae > Streptophyta > Magnoliopsida > Lamiales > Lamiaceae > Plectranthus > Plectranthus barbatus. The sequence goes on along the minus strand of JAPKLW010000338.1, from coordinate 333,789 downwards.
TTTATTGACATCCTAAGTGAAATTATTGCAACAAATTAAATTATTGGTGTGGCGTGACGAGACAAGCCTAAAACAACTGATTGTAATTAGGAGATGCGATAAAATCCCCAACCCTAAATTACATTCCAACTGGAATTTGCTTAAGCGCGACTTTACTACTAATCACTGATGCAGTGCAGATAATTGGATCTCCACGCACCGGAGAGCGATTTCGGCTGCTGAGTTTACAATTCTCAAGTCTTTGCCGAGTCATTACCCAAATCGCTCACTGTAAAACCTTTGATCCATCTTTGCTCAATAAAATTCTGATTTTCTTCCAATATTCACCCACCATCTGTTTCAATTATTTTCTTTTTTTCGGATTTCAGAACTAGTAGAAGGTAAATCAGGATTGAATGTGGCGATCGGCTTCGATGTTCGGTCCTCACATTTCTCGCGTTCTCTTCCTAGTTTTTCTTTCCATTCTGGTGAGTGTTTTTTATATTTCTTGTTTTTATAAATAGTTTAATCACTATCTTTGGATAATTTGGATTCTATTTACTGTATGTCGGAATTTTTGAATTGAGATTTAAGCTGATAAATCCCCTCTAGTTGGAAGAAATTCATATTGAGGACTGGGAGAGGAAGGGGAGGTTAAATGATTATTGTGTTAACCTAACGGGAAATGTGGATGTTTTGATTATTTGATTCTTTATATCAGCTATTGGAGGATAGTTCAAATGGGGCTCCATCTGGTAATCGTAAAAGCAGCAAGTCGTCGTCTGTTTTCTCCCTGTTTAACCTAAAGGAGAAAAGCCGGTACTGGAGCGAGTCAGTTATACGAACTGGTATGATAGTTTTTTCGGCCTTCAGTTTATTAGTTCTATGTATAATGTTGTTTGCTCTTTCTTTGAGTTATAGGAACTTTGTTTCAACTTGTTTTGCCCTCCTGTATGACTGTCATTGATTATAAACAGATTTTGATGATCTGGAATCATCTGACCCCGGCAAAATCGATTCCATTAACTTCACCAAGGCAGGTACTTATTCTGTATGCCAGTAGATCTTTTTAGAGAGTAACTAAATTTTACAAAGATTCATTGAACTTCATTGTCTAATTTCATTGACATCTGATAGATATTTCCTTTGATTTCTCTTAACTGGATGGTTTAAGAAAATTTCTATATGAACATACACATATATTGTAACCAGAATATTGTGTGATTTATTTAATTTCTTTCTATGAAATTCTTCATTTGGCTCCCTTTCCTGTTTTTTTTTTTTGTTTTTTGTTTTTGTGGTTTGGCATTCTTTTGCGTGTTAGTTTGGTTTCCAAGCTGGAGATACTTCAATGGCCTTGCTGAAGCTTCATCATCTGAAAAGACCCAAATACCCAATATGGACTAATGTGTGCATTGGGTTCTTGATTGGATCCTGATAACTGCATTGAACACACTACTTTATTTTCTTTCACAAAGCTACTTGTCGCATTTTATTTCGTGTTTCTCATTAATGGACCCTTGTTATATCTCCAAAGGTAGTTAAGGTAATTTATACTGCTTCATGTAGCAGTTTCCAGCTGGGTTTTAAAAGGCACGAGGTGACATGATGCGATGAGGTCCAAAAAACCCGAGGCGTGAGGCAAGTGCTCAAGCACACAAGGCGAACTTATTAAAAAAATTAACTATAAATTATATATACATTATATTATCAATTAAATACACAGTTTCAATATTTTAAATGTATAAAAGATCATATATTCTATGCAAATAAACAAATATTCCACCAGAACAATCAAAATATAATATATAATAGATTTAAATGTTCAAACTAATAATCCAAGTTAACAATAAGCTAACATAAAAATAGAAAAGCAACCTAGAAACAAAGTTCTCTAATATCCGAAGTTCTAAAATCTAGAAGTCATCTTCATCCTCTTTTAATATTTTACCTAGTAGGATATTTTTATTATATTTTTTAATATGTAATGTTATTTCTTTAGAAAGATATAATATTATCTATACTTGATTTTATTTTTGTATTTTATGTGATATATTTGTAATGAAAAATTTAAAATTTTCGCCTTGTGTATGTGATTTCTCGCCTCAGCACGCCTCGGTCACCTCGTGGGCGCCTCACGTAACCTGCGCGCCTCTCAAGTCTCGAGGCGAAATGTCCAATCTGAGGCACGCCTCACTGCCTAGAGGCGCCTCTTTTAAAACACAGGTTTCCAGTCTGTTGAGCATTGCCGTACAAATTTTAGTTGAAATAATTGGCAGTCATCAGGTTAAGTAGGAACACGACTGTTAGGAACATGAACATACTGCACCCTGTAAGCAACTCCCTGAACAGAATTTAGATTATGCTGGTACGTCCATATGCAAGCTGGTGTGCAGGACTTTTATTAACTAAGCTGCTGATTTAGAAGCAAAAATCATTCTTCTTGTTATGCCTTTAATATAACTACAATATCTGTCAATTTTATGTTGTATTATTATTTTCTTTCCCCTGGGTACATGAATTTGCGATGCCTTTAAATCTTACTTCTTCAAAACTTGAAGTTGTATTTTTCTTGGATCTCAGGAAGTATTGCGAACTATTTGAAGCTTTTGGAAGTTGACTCAATGTACCTTCCAGTGCCTGTAAACTTTGTTTTTATTGGATTTGAAGGAAACGGGAACCAAGGTATCTCATTACTTCTGCGGAAGATGACCTTAATTATCTTGCTGTTTGGACAGGGTGGATTTAAACTCCTATCTTTTGTTTTGCAGACTTTAAGCTCAATCCAGAAGAATTAGAGAGATGGTTCACAAAAATCGATCATATATTTGAGCACAACAGAATTCCAAAAATTGGAGAAGTTCTTACACCATTTTATAAGATTAACATTGATCGCGAGCAAGGCCACCATCTTCCACTAATCAGTCACATAAATTACAAGTAGTGCTCTCAATAAGTATTCCATCCTTTGCTATTTTTGATTGTTTGCCTGATCCATGAACTTTTTTGTAGAATCTTGAATTATTTCTAGTTGTTAATATTTGCTATTCATCCTTCTCACTTGAATCTGTAGCTTTTCTGTCCATGCAATTCAAATGGGTGAAAAAGTCTCATCAATATTTGAACGTGCGATCAGCGTCCTTGGTCGCTGGGATGATGTATCCAATGCTAGGTATTTTAGTGCCCATGAACTAGATGAAGATTTTATGTATTGTTCGGTGTAGCTGGTCTGTGCTCATTGTTTATAATGTTCTTTTGTTGCTTTTCGAAGGGATCATTCTGCAGGTCTTTGGCAAGTTGATGTTGATCAGATGAGTGTTTTCTTCAGCAGTCTTGTGGAGTATTTAGAATTGGATGGTGCATATAACATCTTTGTTTTTAACCCAAAACATGATGCAAAAAGAGCTAAATATGGCTATCGGTAAGTTCCTTGAAATAGCTGTTTTTATTTAACTGTGCTATGGCAATCAAATTTGAGATAAACCTGGCTATTATATATCTTCTCCAGATGCTTGGATTTTGTGTGTCCCCCCCCCCCCTCCAATTTAAGATATCCATGCGCCTTATTTTTAGCCTTTGTTTGACTTCCCATTCTAACAAGAGGCATATTATTCATTTATCCTGTTTGGATGTTGCCTCATGCTAAGTGAATTTTTGTTGTTTCATGAATCAATTTTATCTATTGGTATTATTCTGTTTGATACAGGGGTTGCACAAAAGGGTTCTCAATCTGATGAAATCAACATGTTTCAACCAAAGAAACTAAATCTTATGTTTTTTTTAAAAAAACTTAGGTTTAGTTGATTTCAATAAAGAAAGGAAGTAAAATGAACTTACGTTTTGGTTTGCAGTAAAATGTTTTTGCTAAACTTTGTATATAATTTAAATTTGGAAGTGTGATTTATTGATTGCTTTGAATTTGCGTTTGATTTTTTTGTTAAAATATTTGTTTATGATATTCCATTGGAAATATTATGTTGATATGGATCCAATATGAAACAATTCCAGTTCAAACTGAACCAATTGAGATTCAAGCTAGCTAAACCAACCTGAAGCCTTTTGGTTGATTTCACTATTTCGTAAACTAAGGAGTTGTTTAGTTTGGAGACAATGGCTTGTAAAACATTTTAACATACATGAAAACTTACCAGGATGAACATGGATTCCTTGAAAGTTCTGTTAAAAAAGCTTCTTAAATCCAGAAGATGTTGTTTTACATTATAAATTGATTTTGTTAATACTTGGTATTGATTACTGTTTGTATCTCGAGCTAGCTAAACCAACCTGAAGCCTTTTGCTTTAAGAAGCTGTTTAGTTGGAGTCGCTTGGAGACAATGTCTTTTAAAACGTTTTAACATACATGAAAACTTACTAGGATGAGCATGGATTCCTTGATTGTTCTATTAAAATCTTATATCTAAAAGATGGTGTTTTACATTATAAATTTTGATAATACTTGTATTGGTTTACTGCTGGATTAGAAAAAGCTTCATCCATGATTTAGGTGGTTTTTTTAGTATCTCCAGCTATAATAGTTCCGTATTAGTAGCATGCTGCGTATGTTGTCTCAGGTGTCTTAGAAATTAATTAAATATTCAGTTATATACTTGTATGATCCAGGTTAGGACTTTGGACTGTGTGTAACTAGCAACCAGTTAGACCCATGAATCTGAGCAACTTTGTTGATTCTTGAATCTTGATCCACTACTTAGCTATACCTAAGGCTGTCATGGTGTCTCCATCGTATAAGTCACTTTCACTGTTTCATCATCATATACTCAAACATTGCCAGGTTTAATTTCTTTTGTATAAACCATTTTTTATTCACCTGGGCTGCACAGTATTGCAACTTGATTAGAACTTAAATAAATGAGTGCATCTGTTTCCTTATGTTAAATTAAACTATGTGAGAGGATTCAGGATTTCAGGTTGATTGGACGGAACTTTTTGATTTGTTTATTGTTGGAGGATTGAAAGTCCAGTTCTGATCTTTGGTCTTTGTCCCTACCTGTTTATTTTGAATACAAGGTTGTTTTGATTTTCTATGTTTCTGACAAGGTGTGGATTTCATGGTATTGATTTTATGAGCATAACTATGGAGTAGAGAACTGATAGAGTAAAAAAGTTTCAGAATCAAATGAGTAGGTACACATGAGAGAGGAGAAAGGATTAGGATAATTTTGAAATGCAGAAATGACAGGGGAATTGAAATAGATTAAATCATTCTTATGTTCTAAAGATATTGTCTTCCTTACAAATTGGTGCTGTGTTTATATCTCCATGCTGGTGAGTTTACTGACTCTGATTTCACACTACAGGAGAGGCTTGTCTGAGTCTGAAATAAACTTTCTTAAGGAGGTATGTTTTACTATTTTGTTGCCTCATTAACTCATTTACTCTCTCTGTTCATTAGGGATATTCAAACACACTCAAGAAGTTCCATTTCCTATCTGATTATAGCCAATTTCGAGTGTTAGGACAAATTTACAAATTTTCACAACTTATGGATCAGAATTACTTATGTGCTATTCTAAGACAGTTTCTTTACTAGCTGACTTATGTGCTATATCTTAGAAGAATCTCTTTTTGCTACTATGCAAATGCATTCTGAAACTGATTCTTTGTATGCTATTTCACTCATCTATACTGGAATTAATATTGCAGAATAAGACCTTGCAGACGAAGATTCTTCAGTCTGGAAGAATTCCAGAGAGTGTTCTTGGTATGTTGTAATTGTGCTTTGGTTTATAACTTTTCCTGTTTTGCATGATGGAGTTTTTGCAATTACTAATTTATATATTTGATAATTGTGTTAGAACTTGAAAAAATAAAAAGGCCTTTGTATGAAAAGCATCCAATGTCAAAGTTTTCCTGGACTTTAATGGAAGAGACTGACACGGTGCGTAATACTTCTTCCTACATCCTCTGTATATCTGGTAGTGACATATATAATGGAGATATTTGAGCTCCTTTTGCTAGTTATGCAGAAACTAGTTTCCTACAAACTTGTTATCTCCTGAATTGGAAGTACAGGCAACATCAAATTTTCTTTGGTTGAGATTTCTTTTCTTGTCTGATCCTCCATAATAAATTAGTGGTAATGCAACATGTTAACACATGTTACATCTTTGCTCGGCCAATCATTAGTTGTTTGAGAGAGAAAAATACAACAAAATAGCAGGAGTTTTGTTGCTTTTCACTTTCTCCATTCCTTAGAAAATCATGCTGTCTTGTTTATGGTTCTAATGTGCTTTCCTGGATATTGCTGCAATGACTGTCAGATAGATTGGTATAATAGATGCCTGGATGCACTGAACAATGTTGAGAAGCTATACCAAGGGAAAGACACAGCTCAGATAATACAGAGCAAAGTTCTCCAGGTAGATTCTGTTTCTATGGTATGATGCTGATTTGGCATATTCCTCGATTGGGTGTAAATGCTTGTTTCATATATTTGAATATGCATTGACAGTGACAATTAGATGGTGAAAGTTTATTGCCTTCTAATGCAAGTGCCTGTTTGGGAAGTCCTCCAATATGATATTTTGCAATTTGTTGCAGTTTTTGAAAGGCAAAAATGATGATTTGAAGCTTGTTACTGAGAAAGATTTAGAGTCTGAAGACTTGAGTGGTTTTCATCCTGAATGTTTGACTGATACGTGGATTGGAAACCAAAGGTGAAGTCCCCAACTTTCTCTCTTATATTGTGAAATATTAATTCTTAATTGTTGGCAGTCGATTTATAGGTGGGCTTTCATCGACTTGTCTGCTGGACCTTTTTCATGGGGACCTTCAGTAGGCGGAGAAGGAGTACGCACTGAACAAAGCCTACCAAATGTGGAGAAAACGATTGGTGCAGTTGCAGGTATTAGTTAGTGTTCGTACTTGCTTCTCCTTTTATTCCAGGAAGCAATGTAATTTATTCAAAATGATGTTACTGGTATAGCTCAAATCACTCTGATATTTTTCACTATTCCGTTTTTTTCCTTCTACATAATTATCTGGATTTTGTGATACACTACTGTCAATGTGGAAGTGAATATTTTCATGTTTGTCTCATTCCTGCACTGTTTGATGCCTATTTAAGTATTACATGGGCACTTATATGCTTCTAGTTGATTTATTTCTCTACTACTTGTTCTTGATAAACTAATGTTGTGGTTATTCTATCCTTGCAATATTTTTAATGATCCAGAAATATCAGAAGATGAAGCTGAAGATCGCTTACAAGAAGCAATTCAGGAGAAGTTTGCGGTGTTTAGTGAAGTATGCACTTATCTGTTCTTCTTAAAGTATTTTACGATGTAATGAGAAATCCGATATATTCGGAGGCCCATATATGGGGCCTTTAGTTGATGTTTAAAATAATTTGGCCATTACACACCTTCCTTTTCAAAGAAAAAAAAGAAGATATTGAATACTACACGGATTGATATGGCTGTGAAATTAACTCCAAATGTTGTGGCCTTTCTGCAATCTGCACATATTTGACCTGATTGGTGCCAAGGATGTTATTGGGTTACTGAATGTGGCATAAGACAACTTTGAAAATTATGTGTACCATTAACATGGCTCTTGAATTTTTTTGTTTGTTATGACTTTGTGAAAGAATTGATGATCCAACTCTGTTAGACATTTTCATGAGAATGCTGATTGCTTACCTTTATTTTTCCATGCATAATTTTATGATTATCTTCTTGACATCCATATTGAAATGATGGAACACCTTCAATTTCCGGTTCACTTTCAGCAACTGATAAGTTTTGTTAATTGGTATTCTGATATATACATGTATGATTTGCTGCAGAATGATCATCATGCCATTGATATTCTTCTAGCTGAGATAGACATATATGAGCTCTTTGCTTTCAAACATTGCAGAGGGAGAAAGGTCAAACTAGCACTTTGTGAAGGTAATGTGCTTTGCTTGATGGACTTCTCTTCTCACTTCCTTGATCGGGTTCATTGAACTGCTGCAACATTATAATAACAGAGCTTGATGAGCGCATGAATGATTTGAAAAATGAGCTCCAAGCTTTTGAGGGTGAGGAATATGATGAAAGTCATAAGAAAAAAGCTGTAGATGCATTGAAACGCATGGAGAACTGGAATTTGTTCAGTGATACATATGAGGTATGTTTGCTCTTTCATATTTTCCATATTGGACATGTCTGATATCATATTTGTAGTTCATAAAAGAGATTCTGGTAATTGTGATGTGCCTGATATCATATCTTCTATGCTGTCTTGTCACCGACCAATTTATAATTGTGACCACAATCTGGCCATGCAGGAATTCCAGAACTATACTGTTGCACGAGATACTTTCCTTTCACATCTAGGGGCAACACTTTGGGGTTTTTTGAGACACATAATTTCTCCATCCCTTGCAGATGGCGCATTCCACTATTATGAAAAAATATCCTTTCAATTGTTTTTCATTACACAAGAGGTAAAAACACATGGGAAGAAGGCTTCCCCCCCCCCCCCCCTCCTTTTTCCTGGAGAAAGTTTTTGAATTTTGCATTCAATCTTGCTTTATTGTATGCAGAAAGTAAGAAATATTAAGAAGTTACCTATTGATCTGGAAAGTATTGTGCATGGGCTATCCTCCCTGGTGTTACCTTCTCAGCAAGTTCACTTCAGCGAACACATGTATGCCTCATGTTCTCTATGAAACATCTTGAGTAATTTTTAATTCCTATGTATGCTCTAATTAACAAGCACTTGCACTTGGAAGTTTTTCTCTTATGCAGTTCTAACACGACTACTTAACTTCAAATTAAACGACTGTATGCAGGAAGTAAGAAAAATTAATAAGCCTCGCTATAATTTGTAGGTATTGAAATTTAAGGCATTAAGACATGCTTAGTTGGTGAAGGATGGTTTAGGAGTATATGTAATTGGTTGATGGTGGAACCTTAGATATGGCTACCTTGCAAGTATTATCAGTTGCATGAAATATATATTAGAATTTCTTATTTTGAGTATGCTGAATGCTTTCTACTTGATCCAACCAGAATGAAAGAACGGAATGTATTTGAAATTGCTAACATAGAGGACAGTGGACATGGCTATCTATTGTCACAGGGGCTCAGATTATTAGTGAATAGAGGTTCTGCTAACAACAACTAAACTTTTAGGGTGCTCAGCATGGTTGAATCCACGAAATATTGTATTAAATTGATTTCCAAAGAACAAAATAAAAAGAAAGCAAGTAAATATTGGAGGGTTTCTAATTTGGTTGAACAAAAATAAACATAAAGTGTTAAGAAAATGATCAAAAAAAAAAAACTTGATTCTTATTTATCACATAGATTAATTCATGAATTGATAATCAATCGCGAATATCGACATTCCTTATTATTTGAACAAGTTGATACATGAACAACATAAATTTATCACTACAAACATCAATCTTGAACAATGTACAAACTTAAGTATGACTTTATAGGGGTATTAGTGGTCCGATTTGGCCAATTAGGTGAGTGAATTATTAGCCAAACCAATATCAATAGATATCTTTTAGACCAAACCATCATAATCATATTAAATCAGTTTGGTTCTGTTTATTTGAGATGTTTTCAATGTTGATTCGACAAATGGTACAAATAATGAATTTTATATATTGTTTGACCAATTTGAATATTGATACAAAGAATGATATGAAAAATTGAATCAGTATAAATGTATTCCATACATAACATCAACTATAAATGAGATAGAAGCTTTTGGGACCAACAAAATGAGCAAGGAACAAGGTTAGAGGCGCGAGAAAGGAGGAAAATGATGTCGATTTTAATGGGGAAAAGATGGAAATAATTCAAACATGAGAATTCTATATCTCAATATGATGGATATTTAAGCAATCTATTAAATATCAGTTAATTAATGCTATTAATTTATTATAACTAGATTTACACCCGCACGAATAAATATTTAATATTTTATATATAATTACAACATGATAATACATTTTAATAAAATTTCAATAATTATATTTAATTTTTATTCTTTACATAATAAATGTGATCCAATATAAGTTCTTATGAGTACATATAGAAATTTAATGGAAATATAAAGGAGAGAAACATACACAAATTACAAAAACTGGACCCCTATTTACAAAGTGAATTCAACTTAATGATTTAAAAAAAAGCTAAGTATGCAAATATAATTCAAACTATGCATATTTTCTCAAATTTAATACAAATTATCAATTTTTTCTATTAACTAGCCAAATTATTATAAATAATTCAAGCATAAGGATATTTTTTTCCATCAAAGAAAAGCTGACTATGCTCTGTGTCAAATATAACCATTTTGAATTAATAAATTGTGAATTGAAAGTTGACATGGATTTCTCGCAAGCATTATCAATTTTCCTTCATGGAAAAAAATCTTGATTTGTACAATATTTTATAATTTGATTATTTAATTGATCAAACGTGTAGCTCGTATAAAATTTGAAAAAAATGCATAATTTAGATATCAATTATAATGGGAAAAGTATCAATTATATTACAAACTATTCAAGTTTTCTCAAATATATTACAAACTATGCACATTATCAAAATATATTATAAACTATCAATTTTGTTCCAAATTTATGACGGGAATAAATTTTCGGCGACGGAATGTTGATGCGTCTTGCCGGATAACACGTCAGCGTTTGTAAAATTACACGTCATCAACCAAATACATTATAAACTATTCAGGTTTTTTCAAATATATTACAAACTATTCAGGTTTTCTCAATTATACTACAAACTATATATATTTTATACTCCCTCTGTCCCGCCAGATTAGTCCATATTTCCATTTTCGTCTGTCCCACCAGATTAGTCCACTTTCCTAAAATGGAAAAAAATCTCCTCACATCAATAAAATATTAATTCCACTACACTCACAAACATTGGTTTCTGTGCCGAAACCAAACTGGACTAATCTAATGGGACGGAGGGAGTATATAAATATTCAATCTATCAAATTTGTCTTAAATTTATAATGAAATCATATTAACTTATATTGTAAATTTTTAAATATACATATAATTATATTTAAATAATTTTTTTGACATATTAAAAAATAAATAAATAAACACTTAATTTAATTTTTATATTTCTTTAGCTATCGTTTCTCACTTCACGGAACAACAAAATTATTATAATAATTATTAATTATTATTGATGTTTTAATCCTCAATAATTATTAATTATAAAAATATTTAATTTTTTTGTTCGACGAAGTGAGAAACGAATCAAACGATAGCCAAAGAAGTATAAAAATTAAAATAAGTGTTTATTTATTTATTTATTTTTTAATATGTCAATTTTTTTTAAATATTCTTAAATATAATTATATGTTTATTTAAAATTTTAAAATATAAATAAATATAATTTCATCATAAACTTAAGAAAAAATTGATAGTTTGAATATTTATATAGGAAATATATATAGTTTGTAATATAATTGTGAAAATTCAATAGTTTGTAATATATTTGAGAAAACTTGAATAGTTTGTAATAAATTTGGTTGATGACGTGTAATTTTACTAACGCTGACGTGTCATCCGGCAAGCCATGTCAATATTTCGTCACCTGAAATTTGATCCCGTCATAAATTTGTAACAAAATTGATAGTTTGCAATATATTTTGATAATATGTATAGTTTGTAATGTATTTGATGAAACTCGAATAGTTTGTAGTATAATTGATACTTTTCCCAATTATAATTGCTTGTATCATAGACAGTACTAATTTAAGTGCATGTATTAGTCGCTAAGTGTGCTAATAATTTTCAATTCGAAATAAATCCTATTCGAATTGACTCAGCTCAAATAACTCATAATCCGAGTAAATTAAACTAAATCGAATGGATTGGCTCAATTAATTCCCCAAAGAGATGGAATGTGCGGTTATTACTCCTACTAAACAATAATTTACCTTACTAAGTCATACAAGTTAATTAAATTTAGAGAAATAGATGTTGCAATTCAATATTTTTTGCAAAAAATAATGAACATTTGGATTTTAATAAAAAACTCATAAATATTAAAAATCGAAAAGTTATTTCCCAAATAGGATTGAGTTATAAAAATAGATAAACATTGCAAAATAAGTAATTAAGGGTATCACATTAATTTTACTTTTCAGGAAGTAGGTAGAAAGAACTTCTTTAGTAAGTATATATTGTGGTGTTAGGAAGTGTGAAGCTTTGAGCTGACTATGACATGTATCACATACATACACATGGTTTTGCATGAAAATGGCTGCGTAGAAAACAGTAATTCACATCTCCCTTTTAGTATATATATATATACATATAGGGAGTGTATCTCATACTAAATGTTAGTTTATGCTAAATAGGAATGAATGTACACCATTCACAGATTTCTGCAGAGTCGAGAGCCCCTTGTATTAAGACATGATTATTTCTCAACTGCTTCGAACTATTTTAAAACTCACCATTTATTGTCTAATGTGCTCTAAATCTCTTTCTTTGTTACCTAATGGCTCTTTTGTCATGCAAAGCACAAACAACCTAAATGAACACATTTCAAATCATTGAGTTAAAACGAGGGTAAAAAAGATAACAAAGCATGCACATTTTATGACCTATCAATTTGTCCTTAAATCTTCATATGATGTACTGGGCACATGTGGAAATTGTTGCAACACCATTGAATTTGTGTTCTTAAATAACAACTTTGTGTTTTGTCTCAGGTTACCTCTGTCTGAGGATCCTGCTTTGGCAATGGCTTTTTCAGTGGCTAGGAGAGCAGCTGCTGTACCTCTATTACTCGTTAATGGTACATTCAGAAAGACAGTTCGCTCATATCTTGATTCTTCTATTCTTCAGCATCAGTTACAGAGGCTAAACGATCATGCTTCTTTGAAAGGTTTGATTTTCTGGTTCTTATAATAGTTTCATATTTAAGTTCTATCTTTTAATTTCATGTGCGCAAAAGCATAGATATATTCTGGTTTTGGCTGTATCATGACACACATGCATGCACTCACATGCATGTATAAATCCTTGTCCATGTTGATTTTTCTCAATACTATAGAATTTTTGTGTTCTGTTTGATCCCTCCTTGCATTCTCAATGTAACCTCAGAAAACTGGAGGTGTTTCAGTTTGTCATTTTAAAATAAATCTTGGCCTTTGTTGTGCCTGTCACATACCATAGGGAACATTTATTTGAGAAACAGAGCTTTAGTGAGGAAATGGTGGTGGCAATACCAAGAAAAACTGATTTTTTCGTGGTGTAGAGTTGTTAAAGGAATATATGGGTTGCAATCTAACATAGAGGACTAGCGTTGCTGTTAGAACTATTTTTTAAAGTCTGTTACTGCACACATCTAGAGTTTATGATTATTCTCATCATTCAGTAATGGTTCTTGTCCAAGGTGGTGATAATGTGAGAACTGGAGAATGTATAGGTGAGTAATGATTTGTTATTGTAGTTATATCCCTATATATACTTGTTTTATTCATTCCATCACAAATCTATTGCTTCTTTTGCCTCCCTCATCCGTGATCTTACAGTTTGCTATTTTGTCTCATAGGACTTTCATCTGCTTTCAAACCTTGAAAACTTTAATAAACTAACTCACTTGTACTCTAACTAATAAACCCCATAAACTAACTCACTTATATAAAGTGATAAACTAAACATAAATAGCTAAACCAAATAAACACTCATATTTTAAAAAATCTCTCGCCCTTGTCTATGCATACACAGTTGATCCATGTGTATGAAATTCTCTCATATTTTTCATACAATTGGTGATTGGAGTAGTGCTTGTGCTAAAACCTTTACCCAAATATCAGTAGTAAGAGTCTAACCAATGAAAACATTTGGTGTTTTAACAAAGTTTTAGGTTCTGGTCATTCTCTAATTGACTTGAATTTACTAGGTTATGTTAGATATATCTTTAACATCTAACTCGTACTTGAGGGGGAGTGTTAGAAAAAATATGGTATTAAATATATTCAATATAGTAGTGATTGTACGATAATCAGTTGATTTACTGCCTAAATAGATGGGTGGAATATTGTATAAATATGTGGTTTGAGTTGATGAATAATATTCAAAAAGATTTTACCCACTTGTTTTGTTTAGTATGTTTCGATAACATGATATACATAAATTTTGTGAGAAGACACTAGAGAACCTAAAATTAGCCCTTAATATTGCATGAACGATCACTTCTTGATGTGGGCATAGAGCTTTTCATTCCTCGAAGTGATAAGTTCCAGACGATGATGTTCTTGACGTGTTGGCCTTTAGATTTACTTTAGATGATATGTAAGCCATCAAGATAAATCATTAGGAATTTCCTTAAAAATGATTATGTGGGTCATCACTTGCACTTATCACTAGGAGTGTGTAAGACAGACCAAAGGCATCAGACACCATTCATGCTGTCCATCGTGGAGTTCTGAAGGCAGTTTTTCACTCATCTAGTTTAAAAAGTTGTGATAGCCACTCCGCAAATTCAATTTGGGTAATACCAAACTCCTACCAACTCATTCAAACATAACTTTAAGCCTTGGGATATCAAGCTTATGTTTGACTGTGAAATTCTGGTCGCTCACTGTAACGTCCCGACCCCAGCGCCCGAACGAGCTCACCTGAGGTCGGCCACGTTACCCACCAATGGTCTGGAATGACTTCCAGACTGACGGCTGGCCCCACAATCCAACATAAGTCCTTCCCGGCATGCTTTGTTCTACCCAGGTCAAGCACGCTTAACATTGGAGTTTTCCTAGAATGGGTGCCGAAAAAGATGATGCACCATGTTGGTATGAGTAGCACAATCAAATCCTTTAAGCACTTTCATTCTTGCATAGCCAGAATCCCTCTCATTCCAATGTGGCTCCATTCATTCATGTCACCCTTCGCACACCTATCGGGAGTCTTACGGGAGCCGCTCATTGTCCGTGCTTCTTATGTACCGGCGATCACTCCATGCTCCGGCGTCGGGTCGTCACAGACACACATCCCCAATGATCCATCTTTTTAGGGATCAGTAGAACAGGAATGGTGCAAGCATTTGAGCTAATGTCAAGTAACCTGTTTCTAGAAGGAAGTTTTGATCATCTTGAATGGAATAAATGTTTACTATTGGGCAATAGAAAAACAAGGAAATTAAGGCATAGGAAAATACTGGTCCCCGTCCTTATGAGTTATATTGCTACTACGCTACTGATTTGGGTTAATTGACTTTTTTTTAAATCCCAAGTTCACATACTTCATTTATAGAAATCTTACATCGTGTGCGCATTGGCTTCGGACTCGGAGTGCTTCTAATCTTAGAATAAATATTCAGTATAAAGATAGTCTTGGGTGAATGGCATAAAATATCAGTATTTAGTAGATTATTCAAGGACCTCTGTGTTTGTATGAGACTTTTGTTTCTTGTTGATATGCAGACTCAGTGAAAATTAATTTATATAGGATTACATTCCACAATTGATATTTATATTCTATATTATTGTTCTCATTTTATGAGAAATGAAATTGATTATAAATAGAGGCATAACACGGCGTACTAGGGATAAAGTTTTTCCCCAACCGTGTTATAAATAATATATAATCTTTAAATATTAAACACCTTATAATAATATAATTCAGTTGCAATCTTTATGTTGGTATGAGATTTCTTTTTCATTGATAATATTTATATTCATCTGTTTAGACATTTGCATTTGAAGTGTTCTGTTTACTGGTCTGTATACATCTCAACACCATTTAAAGCTTAGATAAGCATGTTTCATTCATGTACTTTGTTGATGTAGGCTTGCATGCACAAAGCAGGTCAACATTGGAAGTCCCCATCTTTTGGTTCATCCACAGTGATGGTTTGTTAGTTGATAAACATTATCAGGCCAGAGCACTCTCTGATATGGTCATTGTTGTTCAGTCGGAGCCATCATCCTGGGAAAGTCATCTGCAGTGCAATGGACAGTCACTTCTATGGGATTTGAGGTTGAAACATAGATATAAAGTTGGGCAGGGATAATAGCCTTCAAATTCAAATCTTTATTTGATTATCACTGCTTCTCTTAAAGGTTCTAATAAAAGCACAAATAGCTAAAATTGTACTTGTGCACAGGAGGCCCACAAAAGCTGCTCTGGCTGCTGTATCTGAACATCTAGCTGGAGTGCTTCCTCTTCATCTTGTTTACAGTCACGCCCACGAAACTGCAATTGAGGTTATACATATTTGTTTCTCTTTAACCTAAGCAATATGTTCCTAGCATTTCATAAAACATTTGATTTTGCTATCATCTTAATTAGTTGAAAAGAAGATTAGTTATGGATTTGTGCATGGAAGGAATTTTCAACAAATATTCATGATAATAATATTTTCCCTTTTTGAATTCTATTTTTTAAAAAAATTACTGTATTGTTCTTTCAGCATGTTCTGATCTCAAGCAACATATTAGTTAAGCTCATTGCTGGAAGGAACTTATTATGTATACCAGCTCCATAATTTGCTTTGTTGTTGCCCTAGGATTGGTATAGAATATATGACATCAGTATGCATAATTGTTTAATTACTTGTATTTATGTCACTGCAAGATCATGAATTCTTGATTTATTAATTTTGCTCGCTGGCATCCTCTACACTTAGAAATTGTGGTTGATGCAACTTCTAATTTTGGTGACCTTCCTGGGCTGTTAAAGTTATAAAATCACCTATGAAACTTGGTTGGCCTCATTGATTTAATGTTCTGGGGGAACTATGCATTATCTTAATGTTATATATGGAAGTATTTGGGACATATATGTGAAGTAATTTGGGAGTTTAGCTGTTCCCACTGTTCAAGTAGATGAGGAAGGTACTAAAAGTAGCCCTATCCACAGAATTTGAAGTCTATCCTGTCATTGATACCCTCAGTTTAATGTTGTTCTCATGCCTAATAGTGCACAAGTTTAATTTGCCTCTAGACTTCCTTTCCACTGAAATGTGTTGGCTACTAGGGCCATAGACAAACTCATGTAAGAAGTCAGTGTTCGAATATGGGCGCATGAGTTATGCATGTTAACATGATTCTTTCAACTTTATTGTGGGGTTTAGAGATGGAATAGACTTTTGCCTTACCAATTATGTTCTGTCTTATGTCATGATGTGCAACAGGACTGGATATGGTCAGTGGGTTGTAACCCGTTTTCAGTTACCTCCAAAGGTTGGCATGTCTCCCAGTTCCAATCTGATACCATCGCTAGGAGCTATATACTCACAACTCTTGAGGAATCAATACAACTTGTCAATTCAGCAATCCATCTTCTTGTGATGGAGCGTACAAGTATCCTTTTTATGTGGCATTATGGTTTTGGTAATTTCTAAATTCATTAACCAGGCAACAAAATCAAGAAACTGTCCTGGGATACCTATCTGTTTCCTAGTGTGCACGTTATACTGTTCAGGACGTAGTTGAACTTGATCCTACTGCCATAAAAAAGGCGAGCCATAGAGCATCATTCTATTTTTATACAAGCTTCTGTCTACTCTTTTTCTTAGGCTCTATGAATGGACCATAGTCTTTTATCGAGGACTTGTCACTGTGAATTAAGTATTATCATTGTTGACACTAAATGAAAAACAGCGGAACATACTTTCAAGCTCTTCCGGTCCCAGGAGCGTGAGCTTTTGAACAAGTATAATTATGTCATTAGCCTGTGGAGAAGAGTAAGTGCAGCATAAACTGCGGTTATACATATAACCCTGATTGGGTTATTAGTCATTAGGAGAACACCACTTAATTCAAATTTTCTTCTGGCTTCTCTTTCAGATTTCAACCGTGGTCGGGGAACTACGTTATGCTGATGCCTTGAGGTTGCTTCACACTCTAGAGGATGCCACAAAAGGGTTAGCATATACTAATACTTTTGATTGAACTTCACTTTTCTCTGAACTTCATTTTCAGGGATCAAAGAATGAACTTGTATGGGTTTTACGAAACTGAATAATAACATACATGTGTTGTTTTCTGCAGATTTTCCGATTACGTGAACGCGACTGTTGTGAGTCTCCATCCAATTCACTGCACTAGGCAGAGACACGTAGAGGTTGAGTTTGACATGACTACAATTCCTGCATTTTTGGTTGTTGGCTTTGTACTGTGGTTTGTTTTGAAGCCGAGAAGACCAAAGCCGAAGATCAACTGAGATGGAGATGATTTTTAGCTCTACATCGGATTGATTCGCTTGCAGGATATGTTTGAATGTTATAAGTGATGAGAAAGAACAGAGGGTTAGGCTTAGGAGGAAGTGTTGGATCCAGAATGAAGTGCAGGTGTAGCATCTTAAATTGTAAAATTTTAACTGTAAAAACAATTTTCCTATACAATCATTTCAGAGATTGCACATTTTGCTGCTATATTTGTGGTTTGTTTTTTGTATGATGCAGAGATTTTTCCCTAGCGAATGAAAGTCATTTAGCCTGTTTCCGTGATTTGGGTCCATAACATTGCTATTTGACAGTCTGGTATAAATCGATTGACTAATATAAAAATTTGTTTGAATTATAAATTGGTCGATTGTCGCTGTAAGAATTAAAAATAATAGGTTGATTTTTTCGGTTGAATAGCATAAAAAAAATGGTCTATTTTTTTACACCTCCTTCTCTAGGGTTATTTCATAAAATAAGATGGTTTCATACAAATTTTGCAATTAATTTGTCTAGTTTGTAAGTTCAGACGTGTTACAGTGTAATAAAATGAGAAATCGACGCCCAATTCCGAGTCAAACTGGAATACTATTTGGGAAAGAAAATATGCCTATGCCATTAGTAATAATATTTTTCGTAATTAATAATAAATTGTTATTATAATTGTAATTATTAAAATCAATTACCGTAGTAATAGTTATTTTATGCAATTAGGATTTGCCATTTGCGGTTAGTTATATTATATAATAAATCGATATAAAATAACACTTGCGAAATTTGTGCAAAATGGCAAAAAGTAAAGTAACTTTCCTAGTGAACTTTCTCTAAAAAATAATCAAAAGAGAATTCGTAAATTCGCCTAGTGGTATTACTCGAGTAATAACGGCATGGTGCATATTTACGCAAGATATATTAGAAAATGTGTGAATATTAATAATAGTCATCCATATCTTTGTAATATTCATTATTAAAATCTTCACAATGATTATAATATTCAAATTCTTCCTTAAAATCGTGCGACTAAAAACGATGAAGGAGATAGTCAAAATAACATTAATTATACATTTAGGTTTTCATTTTACAATGAAGAAAATGACAATAAACTAACACTTGTATTTTATTGACTTGTAAAAGGAAAAATAAATTAATTAAAAGAATACACTATGAAATGCCAACCTCAACACAATTATATCCAAACCCAATGTATATACGGGCTATAAATCCTCTAAAGCGAATAGGGGCACAGCAGTCACTCTTACGCAGCTCATTTTTGTAGGGACCATGCTACCAATTTCACACAAAATCTTCAATTTCACATCTTTGCAATTTGCATGAACTCATGTTACAGAGTCCCCAACAGACAAAAAGTAGCTTTAAGGAACTACAAGCATCGTCTATGAAAAAAAGAATGCAAGAAATGCAGGCAGACCACCCAAGTTATGGCACAAAACAATCAATACAAGCCCAAGGCATATGATTTGCTTCATGGATTGTTCTGCAACAAGATGGGACCATATAAATTTACCTGGCAATGCAACTGATCGATTGCCTTCAACTGGTGGAAGCTAATTGTCAGGATCAACTGAAAAAGCCAAAGAAAAAACAGATTTGAGTATCTTTCTGGTGACTCCTGAATGCATCCATAACTCGCCTAAACCTGGACGGACTCCTTTCCCTTCCCTTTTTTCTTATGTGAACCACTCAAAGCTGCCTTAGACTTCTCCCATTCTTTCCTTGAAGCAGAACTTCTCATGAATGGACAAGTTTCACTAATAATAATATCTCCCATAGCCCTTTTTTCTAGCACTGGGTAACAGCCAAGCATTGGAGTAGAGGACTCCTTCACTTCAACCTTATCCTTCAAATAAGAATTCAATTGCAGTCCATCTAGAGCAACATTATTCTGACTCTTGGTCAAAACATCCTCATTCGGGATTCTCGTAGTAGAGCCTTGAGGTTTACTAATGTCTTTAACATCAGAGTTATCATCCTCATTCACAAAACTGCGCTGTTCTTCTCCTTTTGAATTGGAAAAATCAATGTCATTAAACTGTTGTGACGCTTGTTCTTGACAAGTTGCATTGGGCAGAATTTGTGAAAGGCTGAATGCACTAGCATTTGCATCTGCAACCAATTGCAGCCATGATGACTTTTGTTTCCACGATACGCCTCTTGCTAATAAATCTTTAGATGCAACAGGCTTTGTGGAATGATCAGAAAGTTTTTCCGACTCTTTAAGTTTGGTTGTTTCGTCTTCCTGGCTATCAATGTCATTAGAGCAGGGTTCAGTAGCAAGACCAGAACTGGGTTCGATTTCAACACCAGAACTATGGTTCTTCACGATATCTGATATGTTGAAAGCAGTACTCCCCTCACTGACCAGAGCTTTCCATGCTTTCTTATTTGAATTAGGCCCGTCACAACTCAATCGTACAGAGCCTGATTCTTTAACTGCAGGCTTAGCATTTCCGACAATTTGATCATCTGCGCTGTCATGAGAATCCCCCTTCCTTCCTTTCTTCTTAGAAGGTACTGCATCATTTGGTTTATCTTCACAGACAGACTGCTTCCTCTTCTTGTCAATAATATGGTTTGCACTTTTTGTTCCCTGCATCATGGGGTTGGTATTACTCAAGGACTTGGGCTCAGTTACCAAGGTGTCCTGGATATTCATGGCAGGGGAAAACAGAATTGGTATTAAAGGTACATGAAGAATAGCAAGAGTTAGCATAGAACTCTTATTCAATGTGCTATACCTGATTTGCAATACTTGTTTTCAGCCCCCAATCCTCAAATGAGGTAGCTCTCTTACTTGACTTGCCCACAATGTTTATCACAAGGTTATCTTCGTCGCTCACTTGATCTTCCTCGTCGTCATCAACTTGCATTTCATCCACTAAAGATGCATCTTCTTCTATTTCTTCAGTAGGTTGAACTTCACTGCCCACATTCTCTGAGTGGATTTCCTTCTCCAATAACTTGTCTAATATTGATTTCATCATGTTAAGCTCCTCCTCATTGACCCCATTATTGTCTACCACGTAATCATCTGCATGGTTTCTTGTGGCTGGTTCATGAAGTCCAGAATGGTTTCTTTTGGCTGGCACAGGAGTTACAGAATGCTCCTCACAATCACAAAAGTGGACCGAATGGGGTGGAACTTCAATGCGCTGAAAACTGTACTTGTGCCTGCCAGTTCCTTTGAGAGGTATAGCTTTTATCTTCGAGGGAACAAAATAGATAGTGACAGTACACATCAGAATATGATTAACTATTTCTAAGGAAACAGTGAAGTCATATGACTAAATATGGCCCCACATTAAATGGATCAAATTGACTCTATAAGAAAAACAATGTGAATGAGTCATAGGAAAAACAATGAGACTGTACCTATAAAAAAGCATATAGTTAGATACTTGACAAAATTTACCTTCCTCAATTTGGGAAAAAACATCTTGAGCTGCATTTTTTCGATATCTTGGTCTTTCCTGGATTTCAGCAATCCATGCACACTTTCATCAGCATCAACATTCTGGCTGGGCAATTTAGTCTCAAGTTGAGCATCTTCTGTCCATTCACGCTTCAAGCGACATAGATAGTTTTCTCTGGCTTTCTCAATTTTAAGTTTTCCCCCTTTCCACATGCACCCATTATACTGCAGCATTCATACATCCAAAACTAACAGTGAGAACTGGTATCATGAGAGAAACTCAAGGAATGTCAAAACAATAATCGCAACAGTGCAATTTAAGAAGGCATGGATACACAAGTTTGAAGAATGCAATTCGCTCAAATGGCAAGCAAAGTTTCTCAAAATCACCAGTCGTTATAGAACTCTTCTACTCTCTACCGAGCTCAACTATCATGATTATTCTCCAGCATTGGCATTAGTCACTCTTCCCTAGAAATACATGTTCCGCATAATATTATGCATCTGATTAACTAAGTTTTTCAAAGCATATAAACACTACATTTAACTAGAGAACTTATTCAATCTTACATTCGTGTTTGAATACATCAACCTTGAATTACATTTAAATTCTCCCTGCCCGTTTGCCTAGAAGCCGACTATTCCCTATGACTCTGCACATCCCAATTTCTTAAATTTGCACAGACTACGAAATAAAACCGCTAATTCGCTGATTGACACAAGCATAATCAACAACGTGAGCAATGAAACACAAAGGAGAGACGGAGAGAGAGCGCCCTGCTCTGTCTGCCCAGTAAGCCTACTCTTCACTATGATTCTGCACATTCTAACTAATTCGATTCTGCATACACTAAGAAAGAAAACTGCTAATTAGCTGATTGACACTCGCGTGAACAGCCAATATGAGACAACGAAACACGAGAGAGAGACCGTGCTGAAGAGCTTGACAAGGCCTTTCTCAGAAGCGGGAACAAAATCCAAGTAAGCAAAGCTGCGATCTTTGGTGCGAATAATCTCAACGGATTGAACATCGCCCAACTGCGGAGAGGTGAAGGTCTTCTCGAGATCGGCGGCCTGCACTCTAGATCCCAACCCTCCGACATATATCCTCAATTTGTCTCCCATTCTAACAATTCAATCGCAATACAGAAATCCTGCAGCTTCTTGGAATATTTGGTTTTCAATTTTGTGCACGTCTCTGGAAGGTCGTGAAACCCTAGCCCTAACCCCCAATCCCCTCGATTTCGAAAATTAAATAAACAAAATAAAGAAGAAAAGAAACGAAAGAAATAAAAAGTAAAATGATGCTGGTGTGATGGTTTAGGGTTTATTATACACTATTACTAAATTTACAATGCACGAATTCGAATAAGATATCTTCATAATTTACTTTAAAATATTGAAATATAATTACTAAAATTATATGTATTAATTGTTTAAAACTATAATTAAATTTATTTATCATATTATGTATTAATATAAGTATAATATAAATTATTCGCAATATATAGGCATGTAATTATATATTAACCGCCTTTCATATATTAATCTTGACTTTGATTCAAGAAATTAAATGGTTGGCATGCAATTTTTGACTTTTTTATTTGATTTTTATTTTTGTATTTTAAGCTATAATTAATGACATTTAGATAATAAAACATAATGGTTATTAACAATTTCATAATCTCACTCCTCTCTAACCCAACATAGTTTTTTCTTTTACTTATTCTCTCCTCTAAAATTTTTATAAACTTTTAAAAATAATCATAACTCACTTAATTTAAATTATTTGTTCAGTATCACACATCAAATTAAAAATACTTTAATTATCTGTCAAATAAAATCCCTCTTGCATATGTTTGGAGTAAGATATACAAAAAATCAGTGATTTTACACTGAAATCTTTATTAATGTTACAACTTTATATATGTCACTATTTATCATTTATATTATGTTGCATTATTTAATTTTACTTATTGCATTACTCTTTATATTATTTTGCATTATTCAATTCTCCTTATTAATGTTACTACGATTATTATATCCAAATATATCTGTTGGGTATGATAAAAATAAGCCCATCTAAGAGGCCCAAAGTGAAGTCCATCATCATTTTCGCAGGTTGAGTAGCAAGCCAGCCCAGCAAGAAGCAGTCCGATGAGAGCAATTCGCAATGAATGACCCGACCAAGACAGTTCGACCAAAAACGAGAAGCAAATCGACAAGCCAAAATGGGGCACTAACGGATACAAAGGAGCTATCCAACGACCGGGAAGATCATCGAGCAGCAAGAAGATAGGCTCCCAAGATTTTCGGAAGCAGTTGAAGGCGAATGACACAACGACTTCGATAATCTAGAGTTCGCTGCCCAACGGATTTTGGGAAAATCCAGGGAACCCTAACAAATTCGAGTCTCTATTAAAATGTAATACACCGAGTGTAATTAAGCTCTTGTATTGCTTAATTGTTTTAATGAAGAGAAATTTTCCATTAATTTTGAGCAATTATTATTTAAGAACTTTCGACTTCATTTTATTCGCGATCGAGAAATTGAATTTCATAAATTGAGCTTGGAATTATTTTTATAAATTGGAAAGAATTATCAAGTTTTATTGGATTTAAAGTGAGATGGAAAATCTTGAATTTTGGATGGGAAATTGATATTAAGAAATTATAGAATATTGATATTGGATATATATATATATATATATATATATATATATATATATATATAGACATAAGAATATAATATTATTGAGCAATATATTTGAAAAGGAGTGATATTCACCACCTTATTCCAAGTTTGAGAGAGAAAGAGATTCACCCCATTTTCCAGCCCAAACCCCAACAGCCTCCATTCCTGGCGAGTTTCTGGCCGACTCCGGTCACCCCAGACCGAGCGGCCACCACCATCGGAAAGCTCTCTCTTCAGGCTTCGATTTGAGCTGAGGTGGACTCCGAGAGGTTGAGTATTGAGGGAGATATTGTAGAGATAAGGTATGTGGGTTACCCAGTTTTTTCCTATCCATGTTTGATGATTACATCCTTTGAAATCAGAGTTTAATCGGAAAATGGTCGTTATTTTCGTGTTCCCCATACTCTAGTGAACATTTTGAGGCGTTGAAGTGGAGATATAGTCGCCGGAACGGAGCTCTGCCGGCGTGAGAAAGATTTTCCGGTGAGCTCTCCTCTTTCCCTCGTTTCTTAGCATTTTCCTTCGGTTTGAATGTTGTTTCGTGATCTAGAGGGCCTAGGGAGCTTGTTGGAATGATCGGATGGTGTTGCATGTGCGTGATGTGGGTTCTGGAGCGAGTTGCAGGTTCGGTTGAACTTGTGGTTGACGACGATCTGTCTTGGCCGAGATGAGAGCCATCTCGCCCGAGATGAACATCCCGTCTCGACTGAGATGAGAACCATCTCGCCCTAGATGAACATCCCGTCTCGATTGGGATGAGAGTCATCTCACCCGAGATGAACATCCCGTCTCGACCGGGATGAGAGCCGTTTTGCCCGGGACAGACCTCTCATCTCGCCCGAGATGAGGTCTGTCTCCCATCTTGCCTAGGATGAAGCTCATCTTGCCCGGGATGGGACTGCAGCCCTGCGTAATAGTGTGTTTTCTTGTTCCGTTCTAATCCGATTCGAGTCGTTTTCGATTCCTGAGTTTATATTATGCTTATCCAAGCATGTTTAAGCATGTTTAAGGTGTTGGTTTATGAAATCGAGAGTCGAATTTGATTTTATTCGTTTAAGGAAGTCGAGGCATGTTTAAGTATAAGTATGAGAAGTGTTGATTGGGAGTTATTGGTTAGATGTCGGTCCTAGGTCCGAATTTTGTCTAGTATTATCAATTAAGATTGATAGGAATACTTAGATTATCAATCCTAATTAGTTGTATTTACATTGTGATTATTCTGAAGGGGATTTAAAATGAAAGGGAACACAACTCAATCTGCACGAATAACCAGACCATCTTTTATACCCGTAAGCAAAACACAGGTGGGGACTATTTTCAGTAAAAGCAAATTGCCTTTTCGAGCCTTGTGCTCAGTTTCTAAAATGTGTGTGAAAATATTTTGTTTTAAATTGATTGACTATGCCTAAAATGTTTTATGTTGCCATATATGTTCCTCTGTTTGACTGCTATCATCAGAGAGTCCAATCACTAAGATGAGAACCAAGTACATTTGGTGCTTGAGCTAGTCTTATGAATCAGTTATTGAAGGCTAGCAACCTTACTTGTGTTATGAGATCAGGTTGTTCAGCTGGAGTACTAAAGCCCTAGGGGGATAAGATTGTGTATTTCTTTTCTTTCTTAAATCAATCGGGTCTCAAGGTACATACTGAGGCTAGTGCACTAATGGATGACAGCGGGTAGAGTGGTTCGCCATTCCCAGCTGTTCATTGTAACTCGGAAGTAGGCCAACTTCAAGTTACAACAGTAAACAGATATGATAACATAGTAGATAACTGCAGCAAACTAAAATGTTTTAGATAACACAGTACTTTTCAATAAAACCCCGTGTTAATCTTTGTGTGTTGGCATAGCTTTCATATATAAAATGCATGCTTATGGGCATGTCTCCACAGGGTACATTAGTACTCAGCCCCTCGTATTGCTTCTAAATTACGCAGATTAAGCAGCGAAGATGGAGGTAAGGCGGGGTAAAGACGATGCAGGTATTTTGTAAAGATTAAATAGATCCTGAGATATGCATCTTCATATGCATATCTCCACTACGCTACACACACTGCTGCACCGCTCTCTGATACATTTTTCCTTCCCTTATTTTGAATGTTTGACGAAACAAATGATTAACAAATATATGTTCTTTAATTTCCTTATCATTTAATTACGAGTCTTCCGCTGTCTTGTTTTGGAAAATATTTGAAAATTTGTCAACCACGACTGTAGCGCGCCCCAAAGTTGGGAAGGTCAGTTGGGGGCGTTACATAAAACCCCTTTGTAAGCCGATTTTTGACATCTATCCATGCACCATACTATCCAGATGTATTCTTATTAGCCACCCGCACTTTGAGTTCTTGTTTTGAGTTATACTTATTTGATCTGTTGAAGATCAACATCATCAGACTAACCGTTCGGCCGTGTACCCTGTTACATTCCTTAAATCGAGCTCTTTTAATCTTTGACGTTTGCTTTATTTTTGTTCTGCGTATTGTTTATTACCATTTTATGTGCTATCGGGATCCATAGTTCCCAGGGCCTCGTATCTGTACGAATCGAACCTCAACAATTTGGCGCTCACCGTGGGGCCCTAGGAACAATATTGCACTAACCACTCTTGCAGGAAATGGCTGGCGGTGGGAACACCACAAATAAAGAATGAAGTTGATGCGGGAATGATAGGCCCGCCGCCAGGTGCAGGACGCGGAAACCCGCAACAGGGAGGCAGAAGAGGAGTCCCGCCTAACCAGAAGCTAACGAGGTGTTAGATAAATTTTACCTGACATTCAATGCCACACCACTCAAGGAATTGGCGTTATGGATGATCCACATGTAGCCCGCCTAGTTAGCCAGGTTCAGACCACAAGGAAAACACAATCTAAAGGGTGGGGATGTAGATGGAGGAAATGGTGAGGAGGTATGAGCTCCTCGACAGGGAGAACCAAAGACTGCGGCACCAAGTCGGTACACAACCTATCATCAAGGAGCCAGGGAGCGCCATCCAAGAACATCGAGCTGCACCCACAACCTGAGGCGGAGTTCAACCAAAAAGATGGGGAAGAAAACGAGCGAGCAACCATGCGAACTCCAGGTGATGATCCCCAGGCACAAAGAGTCCATCCAAATGCGCCCAGCCAAATTGATGGCCCTGCACTCACGCAAATAGAGCGGCGGTTCGAGCAGATGGTGAGCTATTTCGAGTCCCTCATCGCCAGGATCCCAGGGCTACCACCGTCGGAGAGAACGATACTAGGGGATAGCTACGTAGAGTCCCCCTTCTCTCAGCAGAAAGCGTACGTAGAGCTCTTGGTGTGATTCATCCTGCCGAGTTTTATACAATACGGCGGGACAACCGACCTGGAAAACCATGTGGCGGTTTACAAACAAAAGATATTTGCCTCGGCAATACCAAGTGCCCAACGAGAGGTGTACATATGAAAGAGTTTCGGCTAGAGCCACACCGGCCCTGCGCTCCAATGGTTTATAAACTTGCCTAGGAACTCCATTTCAACATTTGCTGAGCTACATCAATTGTTCTTACGGCAGTACTCAAGTAGTCGGAGGCTCGACAGACACCCCGACAACCTATACGCAGTGATTTAAAGGCCAGGCGAACCCCCGAGGTCGTATAAATTAGCACAAAACATTCCATCAACATTAACCGAGGAATTAATCAATCTAAGCATGCATCCAAAATAATTGTAAAACCCTAGAATCTACTAAAAAAATTAGCTAGACATAAAAGGACATAATTAAATGAAAAGTAAATTGCATTAATAAAATAAAATAAGAATTCTAAAGTACATAAATTAAATACTAAACTAAAACTAAAGACTAAAAATATTACAGAAATTGAGGTGGAGAAAGATATTGAATGGTCTAAACTATAGGGGTATTTATAGAGTTTATGTGGCTGGGCTTTGGTGAATCATACAAGGAATATGATTAGATATTGGATATATCTCAATCCAAAATATCCTAATTAAAATATGTCTTTCTAAAAATATATCTTGAATCTTCAATTCTTCTTGTCTTGACATATATTGAGTATATCTTCAAATTCACGTGCAAATACTTGTAAATCTTCAAGAAAATTATGCAATTCCATGCGTGTCGATCGACACACCCCACTCTGTCGACACGTGCATGTCAGTTGATGTGTGGCGCATCGGTCGACAAAACCTACGCAATTGACATGGCTGCGTCTGTTGATGTGCTCCACTTCTATCTACACAGTCTTCTTCTCCATGGGATTTTGGACTTTTCATGCATTATCCACTTGTATTAACTTGAAAAACATCAAATACCAAGCACCACGAGCATAATATCACTTTAAATAAACTCATGCAATAAAAATAAAGTAAATAAACTAAAACATAACGAAAACAACTAATAAATTAAATAAAATATGAGTGAAAATATGAACTCATCATAAACTTTAAGATCTCATTTCTTAAAGCCTAGGCATGTAAGAGTCTGCTTATCTTAGCTCACGTTGTCTCTAATAGTTAGTAGGGGAATCGCCTTGCTGGTGACACTTTGCCAGTAAGCTCTTTGATGTTGGACACCAGTTGGTGATGATGTGTCATCTAACTACCTTCCAAGGTAAAGGATCCATTGCTGGTGAAGGCAATTCTGTCAGCAACCTCCAAACAAGCTTGCGATCAGCTCCTTACAACTCAATAATTCATAATACAAGATATTACAAATTTGAGCTAATCAAAGCTGAAGATATACTAATTGGTGGTTTGTTTGACACATCAAAACATATAATAATGAATGAATTACTAACAATAATTCCTAACAAAAGCATAGTAATTAACAATTTTATTTATAACCCATCAACCATCATATTCAAGTTACATAAAAAATTGACATAGCCTTTATTTGAACAATTTCAAATATTTAACTATAAGATATTGCAAGATTGATGAAGTTTGTGAAGTGAAAAAATATCAATCAATTTTAAAACATTTACTACAAGATTTACTATTTAAAATATTTACTACAAGATTTTTTTAAATTAAATCAATTAGTTTTAAACATTATTGGTATAAATATGATTTTGTAAAGTTTTGATACACATTTTTGCTTCATGCAATTTATTTTATATATTTAATTAAATATTTATATTTATTTAGTTGATAAAAATTATTTAATAATAACGAGTACGTGTTGCGTATCGTGTAGGTGGAAAAATGGAATCATTCAATAACAGTTTCAAGCGTTTGCCTTCACAACGTCCTTCAACAACAGTTTTAAGTCATTTTATTTACTTCCTTACGATCATTTGCCAAGTTTATGCACAACCCAAAACTCATACCCACAAAAAGTATAATAAATAACATTGTAACTGAGGATGACGATAGACGCTAATCAACACCAAAAAAAAAATACATTGAGCTCATTTGAATAAGTTTTAACAGTTCTTTTTTTAAGGCTAAGATATGTTAGTGTAAAACTCTACATCAAATATCGAGTATGATTTTGCCAATTTTCAATTTATAATTTATAAAAAAAGGTTTAAATATACAATTTATGACTGAGTAATTTTTAAAATCCAAACTAATTTATAATACAAAATATTTCATTAATAATATTTTATGTTATAAAAGAAATAGAATGCATATAAAAAATTATGTAGAAACCGTTTTAAAAGAAAAGAATTAAAAAGAAACTCAAATTTCTAACAAAACAAAGTCATGCAATGTTTTAATAAAAAAAAAAAAAAGGAACACAATTTTTTCAATTGGATATGACATTTTAATAGGCTAAAAAAATACAATTACTATATAAACGACTTAGCATTAATGCACAATAATCAGTGTTCTGTTTTGGTCCACTGCAAATAATCTTTTCCCTATTTATATAGTTATCAATGTACATAGTTCTATAAGAATGCACAATCTACAACCTTCCATTACATTATAAGGCTTTCTAAGGTCTTCTGTATCATTTCACAACCTTTTAAAGGGTTTCATACCCTTCTATTTTTTTTCCAAAAGATTTCAGATTTTTTTCGTGCATTATGTTTTCTTCTATCAAGTTCTAGAATATATATAAAACGTCCCATCAAATCTTGGGGTCTTGAGAACTGTGTTGGAATTGTATACATAAAAGCATTATGATTGGTATATTGGGAAACATTATGTTTGATATACTGGTAATCATTAATGACTTGCAATAAACAACTCCTGTCTGAATTAACAATCATACGATGCGAACAAACACATCCAGTTATCTCGTCGATAGGGAGATCATACGGTGTGTAAGAGATCACAGAAGATCGTATAGATCGATCGACCTAGCGAGATATAAACAGTTATCACAACTGAGACAGTTTCTGGTTTGACTGTCGGTTTAGGCTGCGGCACACAAGTCCATAAGTGGTCTTGACTGCTTTGTGTGACCGGTACATCTCAATGTATTGATACGATCAACAATGAGATGAACCATTCTACTTGACATATGAATGAGTAAAGATCTCGGTAACTTGGTCGGTTCTAAAGTCTATTGAAAGCTGAGGGGCACACATGGGTTGACTGTCACTTTGACTTGCTATGGTGGAGAGTCTTACATGTACTCGTATATCTGCATCTTGGGTGATGGCAGTTTGTGTGGGGTTTCCTCAGGCTGGATTTAGATAACCATATCTGTTTCAGGATGGTGACATTCCCTGGGAAGCTCACGAGGTTCGTTATGCTAAGTCCTGTAGGCTGAATCATTGATTCAAGCATAAGTGATAAGGGTTGAGTGGTACTACTCAGGAATAATAAGAGATTAATTAATTACAACTAATTGTCATACGCTGAATTAATTAATGAATGTCTGAAACCTTAAATATGGGAATTAACCAAGTCAATGCAACTTGTTCCTAATAACGTGGTAATAAAGGGGTAGGTCAGCATTAATTCTCTGGTGGCATAAATTAATGTTTATTAATTAATCATGTTCTGGGTTGAACATGAAATTAATTAATAGGAGACCCACTTTATTATTTGCATTTGATCCCTGGTCTGGCCCAACATTGCTCAGAGCCCATTAGGGTTTATTTAACCCTAATTGCCCATTCTCCAGATCTATATAAATAGATAAATCTCTCATTTTCCCACATAAGTTTGAAGTTTCAAATCAGAAACCCTAGAGAGATTGAGAGAGAGTGGGCGGATATAGATCCGATAGCGTATCCTCACCAGATTTTCGGATCGAGCAAGGGAACAGATCAGAAGATCAGATCTGTTGGAACAACTCTCCGTCATCGATCTAGATCTGTAGATCAGTTGCTGGAGTTCAGGTATTCCGTAGATCTATCCCTTTGCAATTAATTTTGTAGGAGCATGCTTAGGTTTGCCTGATTTATTTAATTTATATTTATTTTCGATATCCTAAGAACGATCCTTGGCAAATTAAAGTGGCAATTCGCGTTGTCTATTGTAGACTCGAATCCTACAAACTGTGCGGAGGTTTTCGTAATCGTTGTCGTGGAAGACAAGATTGGAAGAAATGGATACAAAACTTTGATTATCACTCCATGTCACTACATGAGAAAGAATCGGACCCACGAGTTTATCAAATATAAATTTTAACAATAAAATATCAGTATTTGAATCTCCAATGACATGATACTTAGTTTTGACACTAATGCGATTGACAACATGTTTCTTTAGTGACCAAGCATGAATATTTGACCCCAAAAAGATATCATATCCATATGCAAAATGTCAATCATCTAGATTACTAGCCCTATCAACATCCTTATAGCTGACCAATAAGAAATTACTTAAAGACTAAAATACTAATCAATGATTAGAGATCTTTTGAGGTAGCAAAATAGTCTTTTGAGGTAGCAAAATAGTCTCTTACAAGCACTCTGATGATTTTGAGTAGGATTTTGTAGGTATTGATTAAGACGATAAAACAAAATTGATATCAAGCCTAGTAAGAATCAAATAATGTAAGGCTCCAATAATAGACACGATTGATCAAAAAGAGTATCGCCTTCTTGAGTAAGTTTAATACATGTGTTTGTAAGAGAAATTCATGGTTTAAATTCCAACATATTTATGCCATGAAGAAGGTCCATTATGTATTTAGATTGATAAGAATATTTTTTGCTGAGCCACGATGAGTTTCAATTCCTAGAAAATAGCTAATTTCATCTAATGTTTTGAAGGAGAACTCAACATCCATATCACAAATGAGTTTGGAAATTAGAACTTTATTTTAATCCGTGATCAAGCGTACATAAACTAAATCAAACAATTATTTAGGGGTAATTAGTTTAAGTATCGGAATCACTATGGGTATGGGTATGGTTATGAGTTTGAAAGTAAAATGAATGAGTATGGGTTTTAGGATAATTAACAAAATATTAAATATATTTATTTATTTACTAATATTATACTCCCTCCGTCCCATTGAAGTAGTCCTACTTTCCTTTTTTGTTTGTCCCATAGAATAGTCCCATTTTCCTAAAATGGCAACCTTTTACACACTCACCAATAAAATATTAATTCCACTACACTCACAACCCTTAATTCCCGTGCCGAAAAGAAAAGGGACTACTTCACCGGGACGGAGGGAGTATTATATTATATTTGTTGAGGGTCGAATCGTAATGAATACGGACCCCCGAGAACTACAAACACAAGTAAGCAAGAAACGGCATAATGAAAGTAAAGATGCAATATTCAGTAATCTGAGCGAAGTGAAAATAATCAAACTAGAAGAATCATATCTACTTTCTACAATGAGTAAATCAAGCTCTCGGATCTTTCGAACTACTACTAATGCCTACAGAATTAAGCTCTTCAGTGTATCGTGTACTAGATGTCGCTAATCGGCGCATACAAGGGGTATTTATAAATGAGGGTTATGATTTAGGGTTCCTGTATTCTTCTCCGAGCGGTTAGAGAGCGTCCTCCGAGAAAATTGGGGTGGTCCGGCCACGTAGCGGTTGCGTCTTTCGAAAATCCTGCGAGCTAGTCGTTGTGCGTTAACCCCTTCTTTGACTGTTGGGAACTGTCAAGGCGGGTTGCTATTCGTATATCGGACTTCCTTTTTGATGGTCGAACTGCCTTCTGTCTAGGTCGAGCTGCTCTCGACCAGTCAGACTGCTTTTATGACGGGCTATGGTCTAAGTGGACTGGACTGGTGCGATTAAATTGGGTTGATACCATTACTGCTCATCCACTTGAACCTGTTTGGCTACGAATCGGGCCGAATTTGGATCGGACCCCAAGAATATTATATATTTATTTATTAATACTACTAAATATAATAATGATATATAATAATATTTTATATTATAATTAAGATTATATAATAATATGTTTATATATTAATTTTAATATCATATAATATCATAATTACTATAATATTTTATAATGATATCATAATTATATAATTAAATTAAGATTAGTAATATATAATTTAAATATATATATATATATATATTAATAATTAGTATATTATATTTGCTAATATTAATAAAATATAATAATATTATATAATATAATTAAGATTATATAATAATATATTTATATATTAATTATATTTTTATATAATTACATAATTAATATAATATTTTATAATGATATTATTATTATAATATTTTAATTACTTATCTAATATTTTATCTTAATTTTAATATTATAGGGAAAAAAATTGGGCACAAAACATGGGAATGGAATGGAACCCTCCAAATTATGGGGGAATGGGATTCCCAAGTTTTTGGGAATCAACTCATTCCGACAGGAATGATACCCGATAACGAAATGGTGAGTTTCGAAATCATTCTATTCCCTGATTCTGAAATCCACCAACCAAACACCCCCTTAATTTTGACATTATGAATGAATAATGAGTGGTCAAAAGTGAAATATTGTAAGCCTGAGCCAATAATATTAGACTTTAAACAATCAAATTGTAATTAGTTTAATAGTTGGGCCAAATGTTTTCACAAAATTGATAAGATTTAATTAAGCTTTTAAGACAATAATTTAACCATGAATGATGAAAACTTTTCAACAATGCAAAATCATCAAATTCAATTTACATTAAATGTAGTGCAGTCAATTTTTTACATCTCAGGTAATTACAATTGAGAGGCGGAGGGGAGTTTGTCTCAACTCACTCACTAATATATTTATTTACAAATATCATTAACAATTTGAAATGCTTTTTTCATGGAAATGTTGTCTCAACCTACAACATAGTTGTATTAGTTTAGTACAGTCTACTAGAAGTCGAAGATTGCAACTTCGCATTGTAAGATAAGTTTTATATGTAATATATTTATTATAATAGAGTAATAAATATATAATTATATGAGTTATGTGGAGAAAATTTAATTTATAACTAATATTTGTTGGGGATATCAGTGGGCTATATTAATAATATAACATTAATGAAGATTAAGTTTTCAATTCCAAACATTTTCTCTCAAACTTTAATCGTCATGACAAACGTGAGAGAAAAGAAAAGACGTCAAGCAAAAAAAACACTAGTCTTCACAATTCTTAATTCTATGGCGAAGAAAGGTACGCCAATAATTAGTGTGAATTATTATACAAGCATTTCTAAGGAAACATGACATAATTCTCTTATTTATGTTTTGTTAGTTTTAAATCATGCAAGTCCAGATTGGGAAAACACAGACAACAAAATAAATGAATAGATAGAAAAACAGTCTCAACCTGCATTGTTGTGAACGGCTTGCTCCAGCTCCCTCCTAGCTCCAGCTTCTTTCTTCCTGTGATTCTCCATGTACTGCAGCAGATACTTAAACGTCTCGATGTCACAGGAGATGGTAAGGTCGCCGCTGTGATACCCAAATATTTGGAAATCACCAAAATCCTTCAAAATGGTGGGTTTCATTCTCATTCCCAAATTTCATTAACAAAGCTATTTATTTTTATTTCATGTTATTTTATAATTATAATTATTTTATTATTTTTATAATATTATTCTAAAATATTATAATATTATATATTATTAATTATAATATTATATGTTATTATAATTATATATTATTCTTTTTAATATACAATAATAATATTATTATTAAATTAATCATTTATTTTGTATCTTGATTTTATAATTTTATATTTTATAAAATAAATAAGAAAAATAGATTATTAATTTATTTTTAATATAATTTTATTTTCTTGATTTTTTATTCTTTAATTACTTAAAAATTATTTAATATTTTAAAAACCTATAAACTTAAAAAAATCACTCATCAAAATTGAAAATAATTTCTAAACCCATCTCATAAACCAAACATCAGAATTGAAAATGATTTCTAAAAAATAAACTTATACCTATTCCCTTTACTATCAAACTCATACTTATAGTGATTCCCGACAGTTAAAATAAATGTCTCCTTAGTGTATAAATGACTTAGCATTAATGCACAACACAGAGTGTTGTGTTTTGATCCACTGCAAAAGATCATTTCCCCCTTTATATAGTTATCAAGGAGAACTTTCAAAAAATTCTACATAAGACTATTAGGATGTACAATCTACAACCTTCTACGGCTTTCGAAGGTCTTTTGTATCATTTCACAACCCTTTAAAGGGTTTCATACCCTTCTATTTTGTTCCGAAAGGTTTCATAGTTTTTCGGTGTATTTTATAGAATATATATAGAACATAGATCTAGGGGAAATGAATACAACATTTTGGTTATCGCTGCATGTCACTACATGAGAAAGAATCAGAACCACAAATTTATCAAATACATATTTTAACCATAAAACATCAGCATTTGAATCTGCAATGATGTAATACTTAGTTTTTGCACTAATGCGAGCGACAACATGTTGTTTCTTTTGTGACCAAGCATGAATATTTGGCCCAAAAAAGTTATCATCTTCATATGCGAAACGTCAATCATCTAGATTACTAGCCCAATCAACATCTTTATAATAGACCAATAAGAAATTACTTAAAGACTAAAATACTAATAAATGATTAGAGATCCTTTGAGGTAGCAAAATAGTCACTTACAAGCACTCCGATGATTTTGAGTAAGATTTTGTTGGTATTGATTAAGACAATGTACAACAAAACTGATATCAAGCCTTGTAAAAATCAAATAATGCAAGGCTCCAATAATAGACATGATTGATCAAAGAGTGTATCGTCTTCTTGAGTAAGTTTAGTACACATGCTCGTAAGAGAAATTGATGGTTTAAATTGGGACATATTTTTTGTCCATTGTGTATTTAGATTGATAAAAATATTTTTTGCTGAGCCACAATGAACTTCAAATCCTAAAAAACAAACTAATTTCATCTAATGTTTTGAGGAAGAACACAATATTCATATCACAAACGGAGTTTGGAAATTAGAACTTTATTTTCATGCGTGATCAAGATATGATCAACATAAACTAAAACAAACATAGGTTTAGTTTTTGCATTATGAATGAATAATGAGTGATCAAAAGTGGAACATTGTAAAGCCCGAGCCAACAACATAAGACTTAAAACAATCAAATTGTAATTAGTTTATTAGTTAGACTAAATGTTTCCACAAAATCAACAAGACTTAATTAAGCTCTTATGGCAATAATATAACCATTAATGATAATGATTTCTTAGCAATGCAAAATCATCAAATTCAATTTACATTAAATGTAAGTCAGTAAAAATTTTACATCTCGGATAATTACAATTGAGAGGTGGAGGGAGAGATTGTCTCTACTCACCAACTAATATATTTATTTACAAACATCATTAACCATTTGAAATGCTTCTTCATGGAAATGAAGAATTTTGTAAAGAAATACATGAAGAATTCTGTAAAGAAAGTAGTTCTGTCATCATTTACTCATCTAAACTGATGATGAGGCTTCACCTGCAACATAGTTGTAATAGTTTAGTAATACATAGTGCAAGAACGATGAAGTTTACATTTACCTTTCACTCAATGCAGTTCTTTCAATAAAAAAAAGGTTGAATTAGTTATATCAAAGTGAAAATATCAAATTTTGTGTGAATTGACTAATGCATGTCATTTATAAGAAAATTTGAAAAATAGATGACCATTTTAATGTTCAATCACAAATTAAAAAGTTTGATGTAATCTCAATTTCAATTGTTATATTCCTTGTGACCTGTTATATTAGTCTCGTTTTTCTTTTTTGGTTGTCCCGGTATTTTAGTCGCATTTCCTTGTATGACAATTTTTTACACTCACTAATTAAATACTACCTCCGTCCCGCTACAATAGGCCCTTTTCATTTTGACACATTAATTCCGGAGTTAGTGTTTAGTAGTTAATAGTGGTTAATAATAAAATTGGCAATCGTAATTAAATTGTTTAAGTCTTAAATAAGTTAATTATGATTGCCAAAATTAGCTACTAAACACTAACTCTGAAATTAATGTGTCAAAATGAAAAGAGCCTATTATAGCGGGACGGAGGAAGTATTATTTTTACTATCTAAAAAATATTAATTAACGTACCCAAACAATATGTGACTAATTAATTAGGATGGAGAGAATATTATGTAGAAACATAGATGAAGCCAACATAGCCCAGGAAACAAGAAAACCCATTATTAAATAGTTTAGTAGAAGTTGAAGACAACAACTTTGCATTGTAAGATGTAATCCATATTTGATATATTTATTATAATAAAGTAATAGATAAATAATTATATGAGTTACGTGGAGAAAATTTAATTAATAAGTGATATTTGATGGAGATATTAGTTGGCTATATTACTAAATTCAATAATAAATACTAAGTTTTCAATCCCAAACATTTTTTTCCAAACTTTAATCGTCATCACGAAGGTGGGAGAAAAGAAAAGAAACCAAGCAAAAAAACACTACTCTTCGGAATTTTTAATTCTATGATGAAAAAAGATAAGCTAATAATTAGTGCAAATCATTAATCTCAAGAACCTGAAAGGTTCAAGACCACAAGAACTATTTTAGAGGCATTTCTAACTAAACAAGACAAAATTCCTTTTCTTTATGTTTTGTTAGTGTTAAATCATGCAAGTCCACATTAGGAAAACACAGTCAAACAAAATAAATGAATAGATAGAAAAACAGTCTCAACCTGCATTGCTGTGAACGGCTTGCTCCAGCTCCCTCCTAGCTCCAACTTCCTTCTTTCTGTGATTCTCCATGCACTGCAGCAGATACTTAAACGTCTCGATGTCACAGGGAATCGTAAGGCCGCCGCTGTGATCGAATCCAAACTCCTCCTCCACCTTCTCCAGCAGCACCTTGAACAGGTGATCACTGAGATAACAAGTGGGGATGATAAACCTACGAAGCTCCGACCCAACATACACAGCGAGGTAACCCCTAGGAACATCACTGGGCAAGTCTTGGCTCTGACAACTGTCATCATCCGAGTCACAATGCACGTTTGAGTTCCTCAGCATCCATGTGATCTCAGGCGACATGCCACCGGATGCGCCTCGCGTGGACGGCGTGCAGGCGCTTCGTGTGGACGGCGTCGTGGCGCCACTCTTGGGGCCAAGAGCAACAAGCTGCCATTTCTTGAAGAATTCTTTGAATTTGACGATTTGTCGGATGCTGGTGATCTTGCTTCTTCCATTGTCATCCATGGTGGTATGCCACTGAGTTTACTAGATTCCGGAATGGGGATGTATTATCCGTTCAATTGCACTGGCAAGTGAACGCCTCATCAGATCATGCTCCACTGCAAGTTATAAGCCAATGCAACATTTCACATACAAATGCACATACATCAGTTTCACAAGATGCATGTATATGAGCTATTTGAAGCAATTTATATTACAGTGGGTTATATATTAATCCTATTATTGAGGCTAGACCCTTATTCTTGAACAATGACGGATCCAAAAAAAAAAATTCATAAAAAAGGAACTCTATTAGATTTTATGTAATAAAAAAAATTGCAAATTAAGTTGAGTATTATTTTACTATTCTTCATCATCAGTCCCATCATATCCTTTTTTTTTAATTTCTTTTTTTCCAACTCATTTTTATACTAGGAATATTACATAAAAATTAAAATATGTAATAATAATACTGTTGAAAAAAAAAAATTGGGGGGCTAGGGGGTGGTTGGAGCCCAACCTCAACATGGATCCGGCATTGTTCATGACATTAATATTTAATTGAAGTTTTATCGATCCAGATTCTGAAATGTAGTTTAATTATCAATTAAGGGCTCGAAAGATTAATTCTCAATTCTGAATCTGAAAGATCAAAAAAATTTTCAATCTAGAACCTAAAAGATCATACAATTCTCAATCCAGGACCTCAATATGAGGTTCTGGATTGAGAATTATTTAATCTTTTGGGTCCTGGATTGACAAATCATCTTTCGGGTCCTGAATTAATAATTAAACTATCTTTTGGGTACTGGATCGACAATTCTCCTATTTAATTTTACGATAGAGAAAATACACATTTTATTGTAAGAATCACAGTACATAACTTTTCTGTAATTATAATTGCAGATCTAATTGAAAATAGAAAAGCATGATGGATTGGCTAAATATTACGTTGTATGAATAATACTTAACAAATACGCCTCATAGCTACGAAGCCAAGAAAGAAAAAAAACTATAATTAATTAATAAAAAATTTCTTAAAACATTCTCCAAGGAGAATATGTATAATTCTGGATCATTATCTGCAGACGCAAGATGCATATTGGAGAAAAAAAGGATTTGTTTATATAAATTCCAGATCTGATTATAAAAACTGAACGACCAAAATCAAATTCAACAAAAAAAGAAATTCAATGAATCAATATGTTCATGAACAATACGAACCTACATTCATTGTCTCATTCGTAACAGAATCTGCAGAAAAAGTCGATCGTGGAGGAACGAATGAATTTCGATTTCCTATGTAAACGAGAGAGGAGAGAAAAAGATATATGTGAAGGATGTCATGTGTTTGAGAAAATACATGGGATAATAAAAAAAGGAATTGGGAATATAAAAAAAAAAAGAAAAAAAAAAAGAAAAGAAAAGGTGGCCGTGAATACCAGAGAGTGGTGGCAGAGACACGGCGGCTGAAGGGCGGAGGTGGTGCTAATTTCTTGTAGCATAACATAAAATGATGCATGGAGGAGCTTTTGCAACACAAAATTTTAAACCTAAATATGGGAGGTTCTATTCCTACGGTTCACTTTCTTCTCTCTCTTCTTCGTTGAGAATCCAAAAGTAAGGACAATATTAAAAAAGGGAAATAGAATGTTGTCTTATAATTTATAAATGAAACTTAAACATACCAAAAAAGAATAAAAATTAGACTTCAAAATTAAAAGTAGGGGGAGAGGGAGGGCCGAATTCAAATACTAGGTGACTAGCCTAATACTCTTCTAGTGAAGTATGCCTATTTCTTTTTCTTTTCGGCACATAAATTAAGGATTGTGAGTGTAGTGAAATTAATATTTTATTGGTGAGTATGAAAAAATTTGCAATTTTAAGAAAATAGGACAATTTTATAAGACAGACAAAAAAGGAAAATGAGACTACTTCAATGGGACAGAAGAAATAATAGAATCGAAATACAACTACTCTCAAACAACATCACTAGCACCGGTTCTCCACAAAGTAGAAAGGGAAAAATAGGAAATCCAATAATTTAAACGAATCAAATCATGAATGCATCTTCTAATTAGATTAGACCTTGCACCCACATTCATTTTCTCGATTGGTCCCTTAATTTTAACAGTATTCTAACTAGGTTAGCACACTGATAATAACTAGTAAAAGAAAGATATTGTCATGCATATAAAATGTGATTAATTAGAAACTCTTCAAATTTTCGTTACTCTTTTATAAAAATATTAATGTTTATTTAAAACATAGTACACATTATTTAGTCATTTACATTTTAATAAAACATGCCTAGACTATTATTAGTAATTTTATTATTTAGTTTTACACCTTTTAATTTTCAACTCACCCTAATTTTTTTTCAAGTTGATATCTGGAACGATGCGAGTGCAAACATTTGATGATAGTATATTTTTAAGTATTCAATATTGGCAAAAACTTGCGTTAGGCAGGCCTAAACGGTTTACGCGGGTTTTATTCTACCCAAATGGGTTGACCCATCCAAAATAGGGTTTATTAATCCCAATTAGAATATATTAATTATATGGATTTGGGCGGGTTAATGGATAAAACCCGCCTAAATCGTTTAGGCCTGCCTAACCCAAGACCTTCCCTTCAATATTTAGGTTTTATTATAATATACCAAGCGATTGCCCATTTTATAATGATTGGTTTCTTATATCTTTGTTCTTACCCTTCATCTTCCTTCCTACTTCTTAAATAAACTATCAAACTACATCAGAAGAAGGATGTAACAATAAATTAAAGATTTTTAGTATAATTATTAACCACGACACCAATATTATAGTCGCATTACTCCGCGAGGACATTAACACAAATTCACCTTAGACATTGGAGCGTTTCTGAACTAGATAAATCCAAAACATTTCCTACTTTTAATAAAAAAATTATTAATCTGCAGCATATATATATATAAACAAACGGGAGTAGAGATTGAAATTCAGTAATGATTTGTTTTTCTTTCCAAACATACTGCAATATTAATGATAAGAAGATCGAAGTACAACACCTGTATATTATACATATGAATGTCTATATATAAATGTATATATGCTGTATATATATATTTTATATATAAAAACAGCTAAGAATATATATAAAAAAAATCCCACCTCATGACAAGAAACAATCATGTAAACATGCCAAAACGCACAGGAATATCGGCCGTCTTGAGCCACTCTTCCCCCTGCAGAAACGGACCCACCGTGAACTTCAACGCCTCGTCCCGCTTCATGATCTTGTACCCCTCCCACCCCACTCGATCCTTGGTGTTCGACCCGGCCCCCTTGTTGTTGAACTCCCCGAAGTAGAGTGTTTTCAGCGCGAAGTCCCCGCTCCATTCTTTCCATC
The DNA here is from genome assembly GCA_026898455.1 of Plectranthus barbatus. Classification (NCBI taxonomy): domain Eukaryota; kingdom Viridiplantae; phylum Streptophyta; class Magnoliopsida; order Lamiales; family Lamiaceae; genus Plectranthus; species Plectranthus barbatus. Next base: position 291,545 of record JAPKLW010000338.1, on the reverse strand, counting down.
CCAGCGGGTCGATCAGGTCGCCGATCTCCGTCTCCATGATCACCGTTCTCGAGTACTCCTTCCATGGCCTTCCGAGGAAGCTCTTGAACTTGCCCTTCTCCGGCTGCAGCTTGTCGTCGGCCAGGATCTTGCAGTTCTGCAGCACTAGGCCTGTGGTCTCCCTCCTCTCGGCTCTTCCTTGCGCTGTCACCACGTTCTGCTGGTTCGCCGCCGGCTTCCGGACGTAGATCATGCAGTTCTGGAGCACGGCGGCGGCGTCGCCGAAGATGAAGTCCACGGTCCCGGTGATGTAGCAGCTTCGGTAGAACTGTCTGTGTGTTTGGGTGTAGAGGGTGTCTTGGTATCCTTCCATTCTGCAGTTGACGAAGATGGAGCGGTCGGACTGGACTCGGAGAGCCACCGCCTGGTGCTTCTCCGGCCCCGCCGTGTTTCGGAAGCCGAGCGACTGCGCCATGAATCCGGCTCCAAGAGCGGCTGCATTCAACCAATTAACTTTTATTTTAATTTTTTTAAAATAGATTAGAAATACATTTATTCAAACTCATAACGCAGCTTACCAAATGTTGCGGTCTGGTACGTGGGAACTCCGTCGACGAAGTTCTTGCTTCCGGTGATGATGCTTTTCTGCGATCCATCCCCATACATTGTCACGTTTACCATGTCTTTAGCGATGACCACCGTCTCCTCGTACACTCCTTCTTTAACATAAATAATATACCTGCATGCATCATCAACTATACTAATTAAACAACAATGACGAATCAAAAAAACCAGAAATCGAACGAGACAATATAGTGTATCTACATACCGTCCATTGCGATTCTTAGGCATGGCTTTGAGAGCATCGTTGATGGTGGTGAAGTTCCCGGATTTATCCTTGGCAACAGTGACATTCGGTGTGAATCTTGCGATATCGGCTTTCAAAATCCTGCGTTGTTCGTGATTCATCCACGTCGGAAACCTTTTCGCATTGAAGCTCAAGAGCCTCCGCTGCGGCGTATCAGCCGGCGACGCGAGTCTCGAGAGCGCGGTCGATAAGCTGGCGACGACGGCGAGTGCGTTGCTCCCGAGCATCCTGATGCTGTCACTGAGCTTCTTCATCTGCTCCTTCTCCGCGCCGTCGGGGATGCCGTCGATGCACGTCTGCTGATACGAGATTACGGCGCTCAGCCAGTTGTCGAGCTCGTCCTTGACCGACGACAGCTTGGTGAGGTTCTTCCCTTTGATGATTGTGATGGAGCTGTTGAGCTCCTCCTTGGCGTCGTTCAACAGAATCGAGCAGTCATTGAAGGCGGCCTTCTTCATCGGGGTGTCGAATTTGATCTCCTTCGCCTGCTTCATCACATCGTCGATCTCGTGGGAGGCGGCGGCGAGGGAGGCGCGGAGGATATCCATCGGCGTGGCGCTGGTGTTACTCTTGACCTCCTTCATGACGCTGGATTCGCATGTTTTCTTGTAGTCCGTGGTGGCGCAGATCGACTTGACCATGTTCTGGGCCGTCTTGGGCGTCCGAGGAGCCGGCGCCGCCGCGGGAGGAGGGTGGTCGTGGGAAGCGCTAGCGTGGCTGGCCTGATTGCTCTTGTATATGGCGAAGCAGACAGCGGCGGCGGCAAGGAGGATGACGATGACGCTGATGATGAACGCCAAGATGAGGCGCTGCTTGAATTTCTTTTTCTTCTCCTCCTGTCGTCGCTGAGAGATGAGGTCGAAGTCTTGAAATGCCATTTTTGAGGGGATTTGGGTGTTAGAAGATGATGAACTCTGCCTTGGCCTTGCTTAGAATTAAGCCAAGGCAGGGGAGTTTCAGAGAAACGTTTTTGTATGTATGGATTGAAATGGTTTATATCCATGCATCCTAATTTTCATTGATTGTGATTCATGCATGGTTTGTAGTAACGCCTAGTGATGGCTGGATTGGAGGGTTTTCAGGAGCTCTAAATGTATGGACAACATATAATGCCTCATGGTTTGTTAATTACTTTAATTATCAAATATATAATATATGCCTCAATTTTGTTCTTGTTTTAATTACTTGTTATAGCTAGGACTACTAGTATTACTATTTTTCTCAATGTTGATTGCTAGGTTTTACATACGGTTTGTGATAGATTTGGTCTTGTACATGATAGGGAGTCTATCCACTAAGATGTTGTCGGATGTGTCGTATATTTATTAGAGATTAATCGATAAATAAATTGAAGTAGGTTTGCATTTTACAAATCTTATTTCGTAATACTCATTATATATAGCTTGATTGATTCTTTGAAAGAAACAAAAAAGAATTGATCAATTAATACAATTGATTTGCATAAATATATATCGATCAATTGTTTGAATTATTGATCTCAAGTGTTTTTATGACCTTTGTGTCCATTTTACCCACAATCGGTCGATTTTTAAGTATGAATATGAAAATCAACCGATTACATCCATCTTACGAAATAAGACCCATGAAAGTTCTCAGTTTGGACGTTTAAGCGTTTTATTTGTGTCTAATAGATCATTGATTTGAATTTCAATGGGAGCGTAAATCTTTTAAAATATTTACTCTTATTCCATATCCATTAAATTATATATTGGAGTAATGCGAGTGCAAAAAACACGGACAAAAAATGAATAACTTATGTAAAATTCTCATTAGGTTTGTGAAAGTTGATTTGAATGATATGTCATATGTGATTGTATGATTAAAGGAGAGTTTAAGATTTTTTATAAGCACTAATCTTACCAACATGATACACTATTTTTTTGGCACTTGTAGAAATTTTTTAAAGTGGATTAACATCAATCTATAAGCTGAATCAAATCAAGTAACATAAAGTACCTCGAATGAATTAGATTGGACCATAGAGGTGGGGCATTACATTTATCCATCAAATATAGTGTATACCCTTTATTTGTTACGTAATCAAATTTTTGAAATTTTTTTGAAAGGCATAATTAACAAAATATTATATGTTTCAAATATACATAATTATGTGCATTTTAGCTTAAAACTTACAAACAAATTGGCAAATATATAAAGATAATTGGGATACATTTTTGTTAATTTTATGTTTGTTTACCCTTTTTGTCTCTATTAAATTTAAACATACAATTAAATATAATTTATAATATAGATATATTAACATTAATTTATTATAAAAAATAAAATGAAAAATCATATATTATGAAAATAAATCTAATATCCATTAAGGATACAGTACATCCTTAAATAAAAATTTAATTTATTAGAAACAAGTCAAAGAGAGCCAATACTAGGAATACCTTCATTTGATATTATTAAAAAAAACTCCAAAAAATTGATCAAATCAGCAATCAGAGATATCCAAGCCATGCATGGTAAAATTTATAATAAAACCACCACAAACACACCATCTACACATTATATATAATATTCAACACTCGTGTGACCGGGCCGGGCCGACAGGATCCCCCTCTGCTTCAAACATTCAAGCCCGCAGTGTACCTCACACCAGTCGACGGCAACCACGAGTTCCCAACAATGAACTGCGACACCGTGAAATTATTCGCCTGAGCCGAGCTGTTAAACACGCGGTATCCGGGCCACTTCACCCGGGCCCCCAGCCCTGCACCCGGCCCGTAATTCAAATACTCGCCGTAATACAGAGTGTTGAGCGCGAAATCCCCGTTCCACTCCAGCCACCCCTCGGGCCTGATGGCGCCGCTTATGTAGGACTGCATAATCACCGTACGGGAATACGGCTTCCACGGCCTGCCCAGATACGTCTGCGTCGTGTTCGCCACGTCGGGCCCCGCCGTGATGTTGCAGAATTGGATCGAAAAGCCCGTGTTCTCGACCGGCTCCTTCCGCCCCTGCGCCGTGATGGTGTTCTTCTGGTTTGCCAGGCCTTGTCGGGCCTGTATTTGACAGTTTTGGAAAACGACGGCGCCGTCGCCGAATATGAAGTCGACGGTGCCCGTGATTTGGCACTCCCTGTAGAACTGGCGCTGGGAGTGGGCGTAGAGCGAGTCTTGGTAGCCATGGATGGCGCAGCGGTAGACTACCGAGAGGTCGGAGTCGGACCGGAAGGCCACCGCCTGGTGCTTCTCCGGCCCCGCCGTGTTCTCGAACGTTATGTCCCGGGCTATGAATCCCTGCCCTTTCACAGCTGCGTTGTTGTCAACATATTAAAAATTTTGTGTTAGTTTTTCTTAGTCAGAGCATGCATACAGGTTTTTACATGCTCGATCATAATTTTGTGGGATTAATATATAAATATGATGCAAGTATTATAATCTTTTTTAAACATACACAATTAAAAAAATTTGGGATTGGCGGCCCAAATTCGAATATATTACTATTAGAGTTGCAATGATGAAAGTGTCTTACTATGATCAAGAAATCGTAATTTTGAGATATTTGAGAATGTCTGTGTGTATAATTTTTAAATTAGTCCATTATATTTTAAAGAAAAATACGATACCAAAGGTTAACACATTATTCATCCATACTTGCAATATAAGATGTACAATTTATAGAAAAGAATTCAATATACAATAAATCACATCAATATTAGTGTGTAATATGCAGATGCAAGTCATCTATTCTTGAATTAGTGTAGCAACTACAAGTCTACAAACAAGCAAACCGAGGGTCCTATGAAACATTGAAAGACTAACGAGGTATGTAGGGTATATTTATGAAGATTTTGTACTTAAAATTCTCTATTTATCAATTGCCCCTATGTGTGCTTTACATAAATTTGAATCAAGAATTAAATGTTGAAAAGGGACCAACATCCCCACGAGACATGTCCTGTGTAAATTGTAATGATATTTACAAACCCAATAAATTCTTTTGTAGGGCCATGGATTTTAAATAGATGGGTTGATGCATATGTGTAACTTAGGCCTAACTCCAACCTATAATATTAAAAATCACACCCTTGCATTTAATTAAAGATTATGAGTGGAGTACTATTTCAACGATGAATAGTTGGGGCTCCCATACAATTAGGTACAACTCAATTTCCATCATTAAAGGATGCATTTATAGATATATATACCTGTTATTAATCCAACAAATTATTAAGTTCGTTCTTTAAATTTCTTCCTACACAGTTTTGAATACCCTAGAAACTAAATCTTGTGATTCCATGTAATTAAACTATAATGTTTGCTTACTTGGTTGAACAACATTTTTACACAAATAAGCCCATGTTCACCATAAGTGCAATAAAAAAAGATAATTATCTATTGTAAAGTGGCTAGACGCTAGTCGGATATTTGAATCGAGCCTAGCACTCACACGGCCTAGACAAGACTTAGGCAGTACTTAATTAGTAAGTTAATGTTTTAAAAATATAATTAATAGTGAATAAAAAAATCATAGCAAAAAAGACTTGTATAATGATCTTACCAAATGTCGCCGACCGGTAGGTCGTCCAGCCGTCGATGAAGTTCCGATTACCGGAAATGATCGTAGCATTGACGCCGTCTCCGATCATCATTATATTCCATTTCTTCTTACTAATCTCCACATATTCCTTGTAAACACCTCTCTTTACGTATATAATATATCTCTTGCTACTATACACCGGTGCTGCACCAACCGCATCCTTAATGCTCGCAAAATTCCCCGTCCCATCCGCCGCCACCACCGCGTCAGCCGTCACGGCGCTGGCGGAGGCTTGGAGGAGATTTCGATCATGGGGTTTCAACCAATCTGGTAATTCATTACTAGAAATGAGTTTTCTGCCGGTACCCCCGCCGCCCCCGTTTCCCCCGGCGTGCGGCGGTGGGGTAGAAGGGGTGGGCTGAATGTTGGAAAGTATGTTGTAGACTAAAGAGGTAACTTGATCTAGGCTGCCGGCAACCAAATTTTTGACAATGCCATTTGTGCCATCAAAACCTTCTTTGCAAGTATCTTGATTGATTAGAGCTCCACTCAACCATGTTTTCATATCTGCATTCACATTACCTGTGCCATTCCCTTTTCCTGCATATGTTACATGAAAACTGAGTCTAGAATTTCTTTGTTCGAGGTGCAAGATCTTTATTCGATGTGCAGTGGTGAAAACACTATACTTAAGATCAAAGAGGACATGAATTTGAGTTTTCATAGACAAATGTAATTAAATGCATGTTTAAATTAATGTAAAAAAATATTTAAAAAACTGAATCTAGAATTATGATTAAAAAATTCAATGATCATAATTCTACTCAAATCAAATTTATGTTTCGTGTATATATATATTAATTTAAAAATATTTTTTTGATCTTTCATATGAGATGTATATGGCATATTTTCAAAATAATAGTTCGCACACAAAGTTTCGATAGATGTGTAAAATCTTATGCATGCATTACATTTTTATGAAGCATAAATAATATTTTTCAAAATAATATTCCCTCCGTCCCTCTTAATTAGTCCCCTATCATGTGGGCACAATAAACAATGTAGTAAGAGATAGAAGAAATTAATTTTTATTAGTGAGTGAGAATAAATTTTCTATTTTAGTTAAGGGAACAATTATATGTGACGTACGAAAAAGGAAAGAGGGACTAATGAAGTGGGACGGAGGGAGTAATAGTTAATCTAATAAAAAATGATATCTATAGGTCGAGTAAATACTAAATATTATTTATAATATGTTACTTATATATATTATCGCAAAAATATAAAATAATAGTGTTTAAGAGATGTGGGGTTCAGATTAATTCTAATTTATTTAATCAAAACTAATTTAATTATAAACGCTCCCTATTACTCAATTACGTTCATATAAAAAATTGTACACAATCTTTATATTAAATTATTAATAACACGAACCTAACAAGTATTCATGGCGAAAAATCGAATTTACAAGCTCACCTAGTTCCACCTAGAAGACTAAGGTCTACTTTAATTCTTTTCAAGGCCTCATTCACATCCAATTCTTGCAGTAATAAATCCCAAATCTGGCCATCACACTTTAAAGTGCGAATCGTTTTTACATGCTTTGTCTCATTAATAAAACATCGACGAGGATTAAAGGCATGAATCAAACTTTAAGAAAAAGTAAATGTGGAAAGGTGAGAGAGGAAAAAGAAGTTAAAAAAAAACAATACCCTTGGGATTCTGTGAAGCGGAGATGGTCCAGCTCAGCTGGTCCACCGACACGTCCATCAAATCAAGGCAGTCGGAGACGGCATTACTCAGCCGGAAATCTCCGAACGCGCCGGAGAACTGCGACACGATGGACATCACTTGCCGGATGATGTCCATGGTGGACCGGATGGAGCCCACGAACTCCGACGCTGGAACCTTCAGGTTGTCCAACTCCGACGACTTCCCGCAACTCGCACAGCTTAAGATTGCCAGCAAGAAAAGAGTTTTCATGAAGGCTGACGCCATGTGAGATGTTATCGAGATTAGTGGTGCTGTTTTTTTGCAGAGTTTTGAAGAAGGGTGTTATGGATCAAGTTCTTTCGGTTTATCCGACAAGATCATGCAAGATGATAATGGCGAGGAGATATTTTGACTCGTGTAAGAGAGAGAGAGAGAGAGAGAGAGAGTGAGGGAGCAATGCATGGAAGAAGGGGCGAAATATTGGATTTGAAGAATGTCTACTTGGTGTAATAAATAGACTGGTTTAGTGAGGCTGGGTGGTCGCAATATAAAAAAGGTTAGGAGGCAGGTGGGAAGTATTAAAGACGGAACGACTGCTTCTTCGAAATCAATGCTTCTACAGTTTATTTAGGGATAAGGGTCAATTTGACCCTTCCACTATTTTAGGTAGGATCAAATTAGCCTCTCGCTCACTATTTGATTCACTTACACCTTTTAACTATTAAAAATGATTCAATTTAATCCTTTATTTTTTATAATGACTGTTATACCCTTACTAAGTAGAATACATATTCAAGAGTTCATTTTAATTAATGAACTTGTGTTTTAATCTATTTTTTTTTCAATTTATATTTTTTATTTTTATAAATGAAAATACTTAAGATAATAAAATAAATTAAAGACAATAAAATTTTTGTATATTTTTATTTATCTTCATTAAACTACTCTCTTCTTAATACTTGCTACTTAATAATTTGCCATAATTTATCTTTATAGTTTATTTTCATTAAGACACACAAAAATAAAGTTGGGCTTATTACTTCGAATAAATCTTTTAGTTTAATAGAAGTAAAATATATATATCTAAACTATAAATTTATCTTAATATTCATATAAATATATTGATCCCCTACAATATTAAAATCAAAATTATGGCTCCGCCATGATAAAAAGGATTCAAAACCCAAAATTTATACTAAATCAAAAATACAAATTAAACTAAATTATATTTTAATTAAGCTAAATTATGTAATTTAGTTGAATAAAAAATA
>JAPKLW010000338.1:266528-283189 GCA_026898455.1 Plectranthus barbatus | reverse complement strand
TTGAGAGACAATAAGATTAAATTAAGAAAAACATACTAATCGTATTTAAAAGTTACATATCAACTCTAAAAAAAGGTTTTATTCGAAATAATAAGTCCAATTAGTTTTATTTATGAGCAATTTCCGAGATGACATAAGATGTTTTAAGTTTTATTTTTATAAATTATGTAGCCTATTTTACCTATTTATTTAATTTTATCCTCATGAAAATAAACTATAAAATAGATTCTGCTAGTTATTAAGAAATACTAAATATTAAGAAGAGAGTAGTTCAATAGAGATAAACAAAAATATAAATAAATGTATTGTCTTTAATTTATTTTATTATATTAAATATTTCCATTTATAAAATTGCAAAATATAAGCTCAAAATAATTGATCAAAAACACAAATTCATTAATTAAAATAAACTATCAAATATGTGTTAGTAAGGATATAACAGTCATTATAAAAGATAAAGGGGTAAATTGAATCATTTTTAATAGTCAAAGGATGTAATTGAGCCAAATAGTCAAGGAGGGGCTAATGTGTTCCTGCCAGAATAGTCGGAGGGTCTAAATGACCCTTATCCCGTTTATTTATCTAGTATGCACTTTCTACCATGCTCAATTAGGGGTGAGCAACGGTCGGTTCGGTCTGAAAACCGAACCGAACCGCCCAAACCGCCAAACCGCAAATCCTAAAAAACCAAACCGAACCGCACCGCTAGGAGTATGTAAACCGCACCGAACCGAATGGGCGGTTTCGATTTGGTTTGGCGGTTTGCACCGAACCGAACCAAACCGCACGGTTTCGGTTTAAACCGAACTTTTTTCACCTATTTTTCAAAATGCTTGAATTAAAACATACATTTTCATGTTCCAACATTCATTAAAAATCCAAATACACCAAATATAATCCCACAAGTTCAACAAACAAGTCTAACTCATAAATTCAAATAAACAAGTTCATAAATAATAATTCAAATCTAAGTTCAAATCTATAAATTCATATCCAAACCGCTCGAACCGAACCGAATTTTCGCGGTTTCAAAAAATCCAGACCGAACCGAACCGAACTGAACCAAAATTAATATATAAACCGAACCGAACCGAAACCGCCGGTTTACGGTTTGATTCGGTTTTCGGTTCGGTTTTGCTCACCCCTATGCTCAATGTATATAGTACTATTCTAAATAATATATCACTAAATCAATATATATATATGGATAGAGTTTTGATCTGATGTTAAAATTAAAGTTTGTGTTAAATAAGAATGAATCTCAATCATTAAATTAATAATATTAATGGTTGAGATCTAAGTATAAAAAAAATTGAAAAGTTAAGGGTATACGTAATTTCCTTTTGAGCTTAATTGCTTGATTAAGCATGAAATTTTGAAAAAAGTTTGAATTGCAACCCTTGATTTTTTTTAGATGAGTGGTGTAGATTCATTCATATTTAGCACAAACCAACTTTTAACATGAGCTCGCACACAATTGCGTTGAATCGGGCCTCCATAACCTTGATGTTTTCTCCATGGATCATCTGGAACGATTAGTATTTATCAACGCAAATTTGGAGCTTGTTTCTCCTCACTTGGTCCGTCTCTTGATACAGGATGTCGAGGTAATCACATACCTCCATGACATTATCAAACTGCATCACTTCTTCAACGAGGGCTTCTGGTAGGGAGGAGAGAATGACTTCGTGAGCAATTGAATCAAGCTGATTTCTCCTCTTGTCCTCTAAAGTCCACTTGTAGGGTTTTTCAACCGTTGTGGGTCCCTCAGCTCCGAACGGCATGAGGACCTTCATAATCTTTATGGGTCCTCTTTCTAGGATGTCAACCATCTCGCGATGAAAGCTTTTGAGTTGTATTGTGGATTTCTTCTTCCACATTGCAAATTTCTCAGCTGAGTACAGAAGAAGCTTCAGAATATTCATGGCGAATATTTGTTGACCTGTAAGCTATACAAGAAAAGTTTCACCTTCACTTGGTTGTCGAGTTCTATGTTCGTGCCTTAGTTTGTTCCGATGAATCCCATTTTATAACATGTATTTTTGACAAAGGATTTTGGTTAATCTTGCTTTGCTTGCGAAGATTTATTTTCTGAAAAATGAAGGCCCCTATGTGGCAACTTACTTGGAGAACGATTAAACAACCATGAAGAATCACTGGAATAAATGGAAGAAGGCAAATCTGAAGGCTGATTGGAAGTCAGGAACCCCCAACTCCCAACTCGATAATTTCTACAAGCTTAAATGTGACATATCAGTTCGCATGCTTCAATGTGAGACTGGGTCTCACTCTTAGCTCAATTTGAAGAAGTACTTTGTCATGATGGCCATAGATGATGGCATAAAGGGCAATTGGGTTGAATTTCTGTATAGAAGGCTGTTGGAAAATGTGAAGAGAAACAACAAGATGAAGACCTTTCACCTTTTTACTTATTCTGTGAGTTTCGGGCTGAAGATCAGTAGCCTGCTAGAAGCCCTCATGCCCGAGGACAAATAGGATATGGGCGAGGAGCTTCTTGGAACTGATTACATTCATGTCACCCATGCCAAACAAAAGCCAGCAAATTACAATAAACCTCGATAGCTCACCAACAGACAAAATATAAACTCGGATGAACCAGTCTCTGAAGATGAGATTCTAGAAGGTATTGAAGGAGTGTCAGTACCAATTTTTGCCCAACCCCTTACCAACGAACTGAGGGCAGTATTGAAGGAGAGTCAGTACCAGCAATCAAGTACTCTCTGTATTTTGACTATTACGGGCGTTTAGCTGCAAACAGTCAGTTCCATGAAGAACTCTAAAAACCCCAATTATGGCTCGAAGGTTTTATGGTGTACCCACACTCTAGGAGGTTGAGAAGTGAAGGACGGCATATGACCGGGCAAGTGAACTGGTGGACGAGGCATTCACTAGCTAGTGATAGATCGTGGGAGCACCTTGTAATCCAGTACTTAGTGGATTTCCAGACTTTGTCTGAAGAATGGGCGTAGGACTTTTGCGTCCGAACCACTATAAACCTTTTGTCATTTATAGCTTTAATTTATCAGTTTTCCTATCTTTAAAATTCAACACTCTTGAAGTATATCACGAAACTGATTAACTAATACTGTGACCTTAAAAGCTTAGTGTTTGATAAACCAAATTAGTACAGAATAATCAGTTTGGATAAGTGCAAGTCTATAATAATTTCTGTTGTGCATTACAACTCTAATCTCAAGACCAATATCTAGTTTTTGAGGTTCTATCCTATTGACCTCGAGTTATTAGGTCCAAAGCAATTTGAGTCAAATTCTTTTTGGACCAAAATACTTTTAACCCTAATGCATCTTGTGATTCGACTTAATTAATTGGATTGACATGAAGTTTTTTGCTTATCCGTTTGCATGTGAACCTTTATATCCCGACTAGAGAGCTCAAATTTCTTCCATTCCTTAGATTTTCCCGTAGATTTTGAGCTAAATTCATATCACTTTATATTATCTATTGCACAGGTAGCAAATTGGTTCCATCAAACGACAAGACTCAATTTTGATGCACGCCTCATGCCCCGCCGAACGCCTTTTAAGAGCTTTTAAGTTTCTTATAAATATTTATGTATGATTTTTGAAATTATGTGCTTCCTTTGCAGAAATTATAATTTAATAATGTTTGAAATGATATTTTCGTTCGGCTATATTATTTTCAGAATTGAATACAATTTAAAATAATACATATTTTGTATTTTGAATAATTTTTATATGTATAGGTATTGCGCGTTACAACTAATTCCATCTAACGACAAAGCTAACTTTGATTCACGTTTGATGCCCGGCCTAACGCCTTTAAAGAGCTTTTAATTTTCATATGAAAATTATATAAGTATATTGAAAATCTTTATATTTCTTTTGTTGAAATTAGATATACTTTATATAGAGAGAGTGTGTATTTTGATTCGGCATTAAAAGTAAAGTCATATTATTAACCAAATAAGAATTATCTTTTAACTCTTGGAATGATCACATTAATAGTTGTGATAAAAAACATTAATAATTAAAAAATACGTATAATTACTGTAAACAAATTATATATGGTAAAAACTTGCGTTAGGCAGGCCTAAATGGTTTAGGCGGGTTTTATCCTACTCAAATGGGTTGACCCTTCCCAAATAGGATTTATTAATCCCAATTAGGGTATATTATATGTGTTTGAGCTTGGGTTAATGGATATAACCCGCCTAAATCGTTTAGGAAAAATTTTTTGCTAGAGGGTTCCGCTTTTATATATATATATATAGATATAGAGAGAGAGAGGAGAGAGAGATTCACTCAAGTGCTAAAATTAAAGTTTGTGCTAAATAGGAATGAATCTAAGCGCTTGGATTGATAACATCAATGGTTGAGATTAAAGAATAAAGACTAAAAAATTAAGCATAATTTTCGTTCGTGCTTAATTGCTTTATAAATCGTGCTTAATTCGATTAAGCATGATTTATAAAGCAAAAAAACATAAAATCTGGGAAAATGTTTTAATCTCAACCATTGAATTTTTTAGATGAATGATGTAGATTCATTCCTATTTAGCACAAACTATTTTTTAGTACGTGAGTTATATATATATATATATAAAATAAATATAAAATTTTGAGAATTTTTAATCTGGATTATTGATTGTTTGAAATGAATGTTATTGACACATTCCTATTTATAGTAGATACACATTTTAGTACTGAATCAAATTCTCTCTATATGTTGGAAATAATATGTCTTTGGATATAAAATATGGACCCCTACTAAGTATATATATTGAGGCGGAGCTATACTAGGCCCCGTAGCCGGATTTTTTTTTTTTTTTTCGTTTTTACAATAGTGTAATTCGATATTTATAAGATAGCTCCCTCATGAAGAACTAAAAATTAATGAAAATAAGGAAAAATAGGATACAGAAGAATGAAGTTAGGGGTGAAAACAAAAATAAAAAATTGAACTCCTACATAAATTTTCTGGATCCGCCACTATATGTATATATATCCGAAAATTTTTGAATTCTATAATTTCTTGGTCACATGCAATCTCCTTTCACCACAACACATCCATAACAGAGGACAACCGTTTTTAAATATAGTACTCCCTCCGTCCACTTGAATTGTCTACCTTTCCTTTTTCATCCGTCTCACCCATTTAATTGTCCACTTACTTAAAAAGGAAAGTTAATACACACTCATTAATAAAATATTAATTTCTTCTATCTCTTACCACGTTGGTTATTGTGTCCACCTCCAAGTGGACTAATTAAAAGGGACGGAGTAATATATTATTTTAGACAATCAAAAGTGAATACGATAAGTAAATAATCATTCTATTTTATAATTGAATTATAATAAATGTTAGTATTTAATATGATTTAAAATAATATACATTTGCTTATTTTATAACATGTCATAATTAATCACAAGTTTTTAGATTTATATATAATTTTGAGATTAATTAATGAATTAATATAACTATGAAATTTAGGTTTACATAAAAATTCAATAAAACTCTCTTATCACAATACACAAGGGCGGTTGAATAAATATAATAGTATAATGTAAATGTATGGCATAATATCCAATGTTTAATAAAAATTCTTTAGAGAAGCCGTGTGGGACACGAGGTGGGGTGTCGGTGGTCTCACATATATATATAGGGAATTGGATTTGGATTTGGATTTGGATTTGGATTTGGATTGGAATTCCATTCTTTATTTCTTTATTTTCTGCGTGCCAGCCATTTTCACCTTTATACTTTTTTTTTTTTAGGGACATACTTTTTCATCTAAGAAGAAGAAATATTCTATCTCTCCAACTTAAATTGTCTATATTTTTTTTAATTTATTTATTTAAAATAGAAAGTTAATATATATTTATTAATAAAATATTATTTTTTTTATTTTTATGTAAGCCCACTAATATGTAGACTATTAGCGGGAACCACATATGGAACGCTTTCCACAAATTCAGTATATTTTGACAATTAGTATTTCAAAAGTTTGTGGAAATAGGGAAGCATATTCTGCGACATTAGAAGATTTTATTCTAGGGAAGGTCTTCGGTTAGGCAGGCCTAAACGATTTAGGCGGATTTTATCCATTAACCCAAGATTTAGGCGGGTTTTATCCATTAACCCAAGCCCAAACCCATATAATATACCCTATTTGGGATGGGTGAACCCATTTGGGTAGAATAAAACCCGCCTAAACCGTTTAGGCCTGCCTAACGCAAGTTTTTGCCTTATTCTATTATATTTTCTTTAGACTTTATAATTTTATTCTGTTATGTGATTATATCCCTGGTAATTAAGGGGACTAATTCCCACTCAATCTTTTTTTAATTGGCATGATGATCATATATATTTTTTTAATAAGTATATATTAATTTTAAACACATTAACCACTTTTTTTTCAGAATTTTCTTATAGATAAAACATTGTTTTAAATTAGACAAAACAATTATCTTTTTTTTTTTCTATTGAGAAAATTAGAAAAGGAGCTTAAATGGTTGAAAATATTTGAACATGGGCGGATGGATCTATGTGTAGTCAACTAGTCAAGAAGGGGTTGGAGTAGTGTGATATTTTATGAGTTAGCTCAAAATAAGTTATACGACAATATAAGAAATTAAAAACAAAAAATAAAAAGTCAATTTTTTTTTAAATTATAGTCAATTTTGTACTACCTCTGTTCCGTGATATTAATCCCATTTGTTTTTTATACAATAATCAATGACACAGAGATTAAAAAAAATTAATATTTTATATATGAATTTAGATTAATTTATTATTTTTGATAATGAGACCAACAAATAAGACGTATAAAAAAGAAAATTGTGATTCATAAAGTAGGACGGAGGAAGTATTTTTTTTATTATCTAAAAGTTTAATAGCCCCTAATAAAAACTCGTGGATTTGGCACCGTATTTTCACATACTATAATTCTTCATATTTCCCCAAAAGATAATGGGAAAGAACTCAAAGAGGATGCATGAAGGCTTCCATGGCGGTCTATTTTATTCCTAAATCCAGTATGCTGTGCTGGACTTCACATAGCAAAATGATTGCATGAAAATTTGTATATAGTATATAATTTCAAACGTAATCAATAAATGCATTAAATTAAAAAAACATATAGATATGAAGAAGCCAAGCTCCTCAGTCGTCAGTAGCAATAAATGCGTGGAAGTCATGAAAATTAACAAGTCGTAGCTCGTAAATTTTCACCTGCAAACTGCAAAAATTTAATTCTGCCATTAAAATATATAGGAACACTCATTTTTATATTTTTCTGTACATTTTAAGTTTTGACATTTTTACATAGAAAATCTAAAGTCAGTTTGTATAGATGTAAGAGACAAATCTAATGTTAGAACTTGAAAATAGACATTATAAATTTTTTTTTAAAAAAAAATATAGAATGTGTTGATTTTAGTTTACATTAAATATTCCTAATGTATTTTACTCTAATCCATGATCTATTCTATATAGATGATTTAGAGTAAAAGTACTCTATTGTAGATTATGCACACGACTAAAAAGTCTAATGTTCGGTTTTTTACAAATTTTATTTAATTATGAAATGTTATTATCAGATCTTTGTTTTTATTCCGTATAATCAATAGCAAAGTTTTGAAAATTAAATCTATTTGTATTAGAATAACAATAACAATAAAAATAAAAAGTTGATGCCAGAAAATGACAATTTGTGAATATGGATCCTGAATAGTATTAAAAAATTGAATAAAGCAGAAATTAAAACAGTAGAGGAATTAGTAACCTTTAGAACAAATATAGATGAAAGTTTGGTAGTAAATTAGTAGTCATGTTATGTTTCTATAAATCACACCTAAATTCTATTACTGGTTCATATTTATTATTCACTCTTATCATTTTGCTATTAATATAATTATTATATATTATGTTAATTATTTTTCAAAAAGCCGAATTTATTTTATGCCAATTATTCTCTTTTTAATGAAAGCCCATATATTATTTATTTGTAGCCTAAAATTAATTTTATTCCAGCCCATCGCTTTCATTAGCCCATGGAGTTCTCTTCTCCAAAATAGCAACGAAAACGAAGGGTTCTCTCTCTCCAAAAACATGTAACTAAATTAGTTTGCTAAAAAAAACACAACTATTTAGTTCACCTATAATTTCTGCAATTGATAGCGTTGAATTCAAAACAATTAATTTTAGGCTCTTCATCTAACAGAACTCCACTATAGAAGGGATGCTTAGTTTTCTTTTCAATACACTTTTTTCTCAAGAAGTTGAAGAGGAAAGCTTTACTACAAGAGGTATAGTTTAATAATTGGAGATAATTTTATAATGATGTATTTTCTTGCATAGCATGTGAGGGATGAAATGAGTGAAAAATATGAATATGGAGTGAGTTCATCTGTTTTTTTTTTAGTAATACATTGATTTCAATTTCACATCTAAATTTTTTTGGAAAACTCGAACTTATAATCTCTTTGTTATTGACAAAGTGCTTTTACTACTACAACCAGAACATGAATGTATATTCACCTGTTATTATATTTGCTACTGCAGGAAAGAAATTAAATGGGCTAATTTTCTTTTGTTTGCTTTCATATATGCTAATGGGCTTGGGGTTGTTCGGCCCAATTTGTTTTATTTGCTATGTGCAAGAGTTTTTGCATAGGATGAATATTTTGTATATTTATAAAATAAGATAATTTTTTGATTTTATAAACAGGCGAAATATTTATAGGAAAACAAATTAGGAAAATATTCATCGTAATATCATAAATAATGCAAAATATATATTATATATATATAATTAAAAAATCTTGAATAACAAGTTATAAAATTAGAATATATAATAATTCTTGAATAATAAAATTTCAAATTATAATTGTTGGGCTCAAATTTGATTGGATTTAATCAGTTCAGGCCCACTACAGTTAATCAAGGTCCAAATACAAAAAGTCCAACACGCAGAGCCTCCGGCCCAAAGGTCAAGAAATTTGCGAAGGACCACCTACTAGGCCACGAACCTCAATCAAGGTCAAGGTCCCAGTAAGCACGACATGGAGCTGAGAACCTATAATCCATGACCCACCTAGAAATTCGAGGGGGTGTGGTCCCTATCAGCGCAAGACTCGGGGGATCGTTGGGAATCCAAATCCAACTACCTCGTGAAAATTAGAACTTCCCCTAAGTTCCCCGCATCACCAGCAGGAAGACATCCGATCGAATAAGGATCACGTTGCGAAAGACCCGAAAGACCGTTGAAGAACCTTAGCCGAACGACCTTCGAAAAGGACATAGTCGTCGTCATCCGCAACAACCGCTGAGAAAGAAGGAACTATCACCTAAAATCTCTAGGGTTGTAACAGCCCCTCTTGAATTATCCCATATTAACATTTGCACTTTGTAGTTTAACGGCTTCTTTACTTCTTTGGAATAAAATTGCTCTTCTTTATCGTTCTTTAGTCATTTTATTGTTGTTTTTGTGATAGTTTCAAGGGCTCATATTTTATCACAAATCGAACCTCAACAATCTGGCGCCCACCGTAGGACTCTTGGAATAAAATTTGTGATGTAACCCCAAACATTAATACAAATATATATCTAATATTTTAAAAAACTTGCTTACATATTATGTGCCAAATAATTATGTATGAGAACTGTAGAAGATTATAAGAACACATGCAAAAGGAAAAATAAATAAGTTACATAAACACAAAAAGAGTTTTTCCTCGCTTCATAATAATGAAATTAATTTTTAAAAAATCTTGCAAACGAACAAAATTATGTAATATTAATTTTTCAACTAAAAAAATACACACATTGTTGTGATCATTGATTGCATATTTCACTCATAAGAAATCATGCCTAAATAATATCCAAATTTCATGCGTTTTATAGCGGATCAAATCCTCTGTCCCACAATGGTGTTCCACTTGGTGTTCCATTATCTCAATTATTAATTTTAAATTATATTTTTATAAAAATAAAAATTAAGTATAATACAATATAATTTAATTGATTTATAAGAATAAAAATCAAAATTTTGTAAGTACACAAATCATAGTTATAAATATATCAATTTTAATAATAAAATTTTAGTCAAAAACTGAAAAATAATTACTAAAAAATATTATATACCCTAATTGGGTGGGATGAACCCTATGGTTGAACTTATAAAATTAATCTAAACCATAATAAATTAAAATTATAAAAAAATATTGAATAAAAATTAATAATTTTAATAGTGGAACAGAGGGTGGAACACAAAAAGTGGGACAGAGGATCTCATGCCCGTTTTATAGTCATTTGTATCGCAACACAATTCCTTGTTTGTCATAGCAAAATTCTTAACGGCTATCTTTTCGTATATGGCCACTAATTAATCAGATTATGGAGCAACGCTTGATTAATCACTTTCGAATTCCGTATCTTAATTTAAAATTTTAAAAATTAACAATAACTATTTTGAACAGGCCCCCTCTTACTATTCCCAGTCATTATTTATGTTAATGTAGGGTCGTGGCCCTTGTGGGTGTAAGTCTAGTGTCGTAAAAATGAAAAAATAAGTTCGTATGGATTTATTTTATTCTATTAAATCATATTAATCCGACTGCTCTAAATTGCTTTAAATCTGTGAATAAGTCAACAATTGACTCACATAACTGTGCATATTAAAATTTGAATTTTAATGCTCATCAAAAATTGCAGAATCGTTTTTCAGCAGGGGCCACATTGGCTATGAATTCTAATTTTTCTTTTAAAATTTTTTAGCTAAACTTTATGACAGTCAAAATCTGGAGTCGTTACTGGTTTTTAAGTTAAAGATTTGCATTTGAGCAAGTTTTGGAATAGTAGTTTCTATCTTTTTACTGGGGATGATGCATGTTTCTTTTTTGAGAATTAATCGTGATAGTATTTCGAATGAGTTCTTCAGCTCACATTTTTCATACTCCACCCTCTACTTCATTATTGAAATTACTTAATTTTTATTGAATATTATTTTATAATTTTAGTCTATTATAATTTACATCAATTTTAAAGCTATCACATTAATCTCATTCTATAAGGGTTGTAATAATTTTAAGCATTTAATTTTTGTTTTTTATTAGTATTTAATTATTAAATTTGATTAATTCATAACTATATTTAATTTTTTTTAACTCTGCCTTTTGCTTTTGTAATAACAATTATGAAAATTAATAAATATCTAAACTGAACACCATTAGATAATAAAAGATTTTAGATTTTTTGGCTCGAGGTATAGTGACGCATCTGTGTCAGATTCAAATAAAATGCGGATATTTGTTAACAAATTAATAAATTAGTGATTGAGATCAACAGCATAAGAATAGATTCACACAAATTAAATAGCCTACAATCTGTGCAGGAGAGAAGGTGAGAACAGAGTGGAGCGGCAGAGACGATGAAACTTGCAGAAATTTATTCCATTAATTCAAACATAATAGCTCATTATTTAAGAGATACAAATTATATATATATATAAAAAAGCACATGATTGTGATGAGGCAGCCAACATAAACAAACAGATAAAATAACACCATCGCCGCCGGCAGAGAAGAGAATCGGAAATAATAAATCAAAGTCCAAGCGAAAACGGAAACCCGGTTGCCGACAGCCAATTCCCGCCGCCGATAAAGTTCCCCGCCGTAAATGGCTGTGCCTGCGACGCGCTGGTCAGAACCCTAAAACCCTTCCACGTCACCCTATTCGCCGTCCCTGCGCCGGCGCCGGTGTTCTGGTACTCGGCGTAGAACAGAGTGTCGAGCGCGAAGTTCCCATCCCAGGGGTACCATCCCGCCGGATTGATGACGTTGCTTATGTCGGTCTGCATGATTACGGTCCTCGAATACTCCTTCCACGGCCGCCCCAGATACGTCGGGAAGCTGCTCTGCACCGGCTTCAGATCCGACGTGGCACCGATCCGGCATTTTTGGATGACTATCCCGGTGTTCTGGTTGGGATCGTCGCGGCCTTGGGCGGTGACCATGTTGCGTTGGCCGGAGTTGGGGCGTCGGGCGTGGATGTCGCAGTTCTGGAGGACGGCGGCGGCATTGCCAAAGATGAAGTCGACGGTGCCGGCGATGATGCAGCCGGTGTAGAACTGGCGGAGGGAGTGGACGTAGAGAGTGTCTTGGTAGGCCAGCATGTCGCAGCGGTAGAAGGCGCAGAGATCGGCGTTGACGCGGAGGGCCACAGCCTGATGCTTCGACGGCCCCGCCGTGTTCTGGAATGTGATGTCCCGGGCCAAAAATCCGCCGCCCACCACCGCTGCATTAGAGCAATTTTATTTTTTTTTAGAATTTTAGAATATTTTAGGTTTTTATCTTAAATGAGAACTAAAATATGTTTTAGGCCATAAATTAGTAAAACTTTTAATTTAAATCTCACCCTAAATATTCTGTGATTTTTTTTTTTTTGGAATATCAGGATAAACTATTTAAATGTAACTCATTAATAATTAATTGATCATAAATTAAGTAATAACCTACCTAAGACAGGCTTAAAACTTTTTGGGTCTAAGGTGGGAGTAAATTTTTCTTCCACTATATACCATCACCTTTGCTTTTTAAATATATTTTTTTCATAATTATAAAAATAATATTTAATTTTTTAAAAAGAATATATTAAATAACTTATATAATATATTATTTTAAAAATGGTCTGTTAGATTTTTTTTTTTAGGAAAAATTGGATATATTAAATTAAAGATCCCGCCTGACTGAAGAAATAAGCCAGTTGGAAAAATCGTTCGTCCATCGTGCCAAGTGGCGTGCACCCATAAATATCAGAAATAAAATTTTTGAACAGTCTAATATTTAATCTGTACCACCCATAAAATTAAGATTTGGTAGTTGTGGCACTTAAAATTCCAGCATCATTTAACACCAGATTTATTGTATCTATCTACATCAACTACCCACATGTTCCTGCTTTAATTCTTAATCCCTGCACCAAGAATATTCTTCCAGCAACTAAACCATGAAACAAAAATACTAATCACTTCAAAAATAACCTAATTAAAAAATAATTCTCTTGCATCGATCCACACTTTATTATGCACGCTATAAATTAATTAATTGTCAATGATTAATTATGAGGACAACATTCCCTAGTTTCATAATCTTGATTAATTAATATTTCAGATGAGTATTAAAATAAATTGCTCACCATTATCAAGGAGTAACACTTGTATGAAATTAGATTTCCGGTTTACATATAAAATGCAAGCATTATTAGTAGAATAAAGAATGACGCAACACAAACTACCCAAAGATTGAGTCCTAATAAATATTAAATTGAGTTGATATTAACGATCGAGTGAAGCTCGTATTCAAATTATTCAAGTAATTGACGAACTCGAGCTTTAAAATTTTAGACTTAAGAGGCTCGTGAGTTTATCGGGCTTAATTAGTATACATAATTTATGTGTTTTACTACTAAAGTTATTATTCTATTTGATCTATAATATATAAATAATACAAATTTTATTAAAATTTAAAACATAAAAGATCAACTTTGGTCGAGTCTAGTCCAACTTGAGGTGTTTAACATCAAGTTGATTTCGAACTTAAAAATTTTCTCCTCAAATATTTTGGTCATACTCAAATTTAATTTGTTGATCAAAGCAACTCGACTCAATTGATGATTACCCTATAGCCTGTAAGTTGTTTGAGAAACATAAAAATAATAATAAATAAATAACAGCCCAAAACAACTTTTTCCTGCACATTGTCTTCTTTATTTATTTATTTATTACTCCATTATTTTTTTAGGTAAGCACATTATCCTATTGTCTCAGCTCAAGTTAAAGTAAACATTTAATAAATCAGCAATTTTAATGAGTCAAAAGTTTATGCGAGATCCTGGTGAATTTAAGTTTTAAAAAATATACAATAGTCGTAATCATTAGCAAAGCAGATGAGGAGACTAACCGACGGTGGCGGAGTTAAAGGTAGTGCTGCCGTCGACGACGTTCCGGCTGGCGGTGATAATGGTGGTTGTCCGCCCATCTCCCACGAACATCAAGTTGGTTTTCTTCTTCGGTATCTCCACATTCTCTCTGTAAACTCCCGCCTTTATCCCAATCACATACCTCTTACTGCTCCCTTCCGGCGCCGCCGCCACCGCCGCCGCGACCGTGCGGTAGTTTCCACTCCCGTCCGCCGCCACCGTGACATCAGGCGTCACCGTCGACGACTGCAGCAGGCGCCTGTCCCCGGCCGACAGCCACTCCGGCCACTCCTGCTCATTCTCCTCAAGCATCCTCTCCTTTGAGAAATATTTATTAAGCTTAGAATTAGAAGCAGTCTCAGTGTCGCTCAGATTCTTGATTATCGCCATCACGTTGCTGACGAGGCGGAAGACATGCATCTGGCCGGCGATCAGCGCCTCCCGGACTTTCCGGTCGGCATTGGCCTGAGAGAATCCGTCGAGGCACGATTCCTGGTTGGTCTGCGCGGCGCTGAGCAGAGTGAGCAGCTTCTCCTTGTGGGCGGCGATGGAGTAGTTCTTGAAATCGAAGTCTTTGAGCTCCGCCTCGCTGTCGCGGAGCTCGTCGAGGGTGTCGCCGATCACCTCCAGGCAGTCGTGGAGGGCGGCCTTCTCGCGCGGCGTCAGCGACTTCTCCCGCTTGCTGCCGATCTTCTTCACGGTGAAGTAGTTCCGCTGCACGGTGTAGATGGTGTAGTTGAGGGCGGTGATGAGGACGTCCTTGCTGCTCTTTAGGGCGGCGCTGGTGGCCGCCGATTCTCTGATGGTCGAGATGCAGAGTTCCGGGTACAATGTGGTGGCGCAGGTGGACCTCACCACCTCTAGAGATGCTGCTTCGTCGCCGCCGCCGTGATTGGTGTGAGATTCAGCAGCCACCACCACCAGCAGAGATATGAATGCTGAGATGATTCCGATTTTGAGGTTGTTTCTAGGTTTAGGATTTTCCATGGATGCTGCTGAGAGAGTTGTGCAGTGGTTACTCTCTGTCGGTGAGAATGGAAATCTGAAATTTAGAATCTTTTTATCGAAATGTCTACCAATCTCTTACATACAAACAAAATGTCTGCTCAAAATATAATTTTATACAAATTTATTAATCCATCATATCATAATTTTACTACTTTCGTATCCACCATGTGACATTATAAGTCTCGATTTTGGAGCGTAGTAAAACATCCCTTTTAACTGGTAAATAAAAGAAAAAAAGTAGTACTACTTACTAATTTAAATTTTCGTGAATAGTTTTAAGATGAAGATTTTATATTAAGAATCGGTGGCTAACACATGAAAGCAATCACTTGGGATAATTTTTTGTTCTATGTGACCAAATTATTACTAGCTGTTCCAAATTTATCAGTTATTTTATTTTCTCATCGAAATACGTGACAAATATTGTAAGATATGTCCCATGTGTGTGATATATTTATTATGGATATAAGGATAAATAAATTATTTATTGGATAAGTTTAAATATTATATGGGATATCTGGAGTAGATTTAATATTAATTGATATTTGATGGGAATATCAATTTTATGTGGGATATATATTAACCCTATAAATAGGGACTAGGTCCTCAATTCCTGACATTTTCTCTCAAACCCTAAAAGCCATCACGAACGTGGGAGAAAATGAATAGAAGTCAAGGAAGAGAAACACTATTCTTCTGCGATTCTTGATTCTACGATAAAGAAATGTATGCAATTAATTGTGAGAGTCATTGATTTCAAGATCCTGTAAGTTTTCTATTTTATTGATTTAATAGAAAACCATATGAATAATTTCACATGTGGTATCATGTATTATGAAATTAATGGTTCTCCGTGAATAAAATTATGAGCCCTAATTAATTAATTAGGAATTATCGCTTCGCTGTTGTTTTGAAATTATAGATCTAAATTATAATTTCGTTCGAGGAGCATAATTATGTAATTGAACATGGTTGGCGAATTATATGTTTGTCGTTTGCTTAATTGCAATTTATTTTCCGCTGCCGTTAATGTGTTTAAATTGAAAGTTTGTTGACAAAATCTAAAAGGTAATCAAATTCCAATTAATTTTTCCGCTGCCAATGGAATAATCGATAATTGTAATGGTTGAATTCATGTTTTGTTGGCTTTGCGGTTGGACATTTGATTGAATTGAGAATTGTTTCGCTGATTATTGTTTCAGTTTATTGATTGATGTTTATCATTTAGAAAATTGGTTTAAATACTGAATACGTCACTATAATATATTTGATCAATTTTCTCTAATGGTGTTTTGGCAATTATGATTGTATTACTGGAAATTATTGCTGAAACCATTAATTGAATGATTCTTTTATGATCAAAGTTTCGTTCGTAATTGCATAAGTTCATTAATGTGCATATATGTATTTATATCCTCTTATGTATAATTATTCTTGTGGTATCAAATATTAAGAAAGTTTGTTAATCACCAAAGTGGTCAAACTTGTATGATTATTTGATTCCAAATTATTTATTCAATTACCCATAGAATGATGGATGCTAATTGAATGTATTGGATTATGGGTATATTGAAATTTGTTGTTATAAGGCAGTTATGGATCGCCCAAAGGTTGATTGTTTGTCTTATTGTAGGGAAATAATATAATTCTATTTCACTCAATGAAAATAAGTTT